>CABHPQ010148809.1:1981-21581 GCA_902168405.1 Peromyscus aztecus | reverse complement strand
ACAACAACACACACACACACACACACAGAGAGAGAGAGAGAGAGAGAGAGAGAGAGGGGGGAGAGGGTGTATAAACTATAGCTCAAGAGAAGCTAAAGACTTCTGCATGTTTAACATTCAGCAAAATAGATTCAGCAGCTATTTTAGCCTAGAAATTGCCTAGGCTTCCACTGGAACCTTACTTGGTATGTGGACAGTTGTCCTCACCCTCAGGCCCATCTTAAGTACCATTGACAGCTGTGCCACCCCCCACCTCCCAAGCTGGTGAGCAGGAGGGAACAGAGCAGAGGCTACAGGTAGCACATGCCAACAGGCTTGACTTTGTGAGTTAAACAGCTGCTGAAGGCAGTTGTGGCTGGCTCCTCTCATGATAGGCAAGCCCTAAACTAAACGAGTAGTTGATGCTGAGCACTCTGCTGCTTGTCACTTGGTCATAGGATATGTACCAGAGTGCTGTGAGATGTAGAACTTGACCTTAAGTCATGACAGGGGCTCATCTGGCCTTTACTTTCCACAGCCATGAATGAGATCTCCCCTTGTGCTGGGCATTCTGATCCTTCAGAGCCTGGTGGGATGGATCATCCCTTACAAGGGGATGTCCACTGCAGGCAGTGGGCCGTGACAGAGGCGCCCCCAGTGTCCAGGCACTTGGCTGGCCTTCAAGCCTGTGCCAGGTCACTCAGGTGCTGGTGACACTTGTTGGAGACAAAGGGGTGTTTGAGGGACTCTGAGATTACCCTGGGATTAGGGAGCCATTGGGTGGTTGCCGGGGCAGTCCTAGACATCACGGCTGCTCAACACTGATTTTCTACCAGCTTGCTGGTTTTCTGCAGAGCACATGCTTGGCTGATTCGGCTGTCTAGTAGATTTCTCCTGGTGGCAGGTAAAACCTGAGTTAGAAACTTGTTTTCCCTTCTTCATTGTTAGGCACCATTACATTTGGGAGCTTGTGGGGGGCAGAGTACAAGGGAGCATGGGAATCCTTGTGCTTAAGTTAGAACTTTTGAGTGCTGTGTACCTACGTCTCCCTGTTCCTGTTACCCCAATTTAGAAAAATGCTAAGACTGTCAGATGGAGTTCATGCAGCAGCCCTGGGAGCCAGGACTTCCAGGTTCCCTGCCCACAGCTGCTTTTCGCTAAGGCCATGAGCAATAGCTTCTGTGTACCCCAAGTACTGTGTCCCATCTCTGCAGGGTCCTCACAGACATCTTTACCCTGCGTTTCCAGGTTAACAGATAAGACAGTGAAGGACTATTCTGCCTACCGTTCTTCTCTGCTCTTCTGGGCTCTTGTTGACCTCATTTACAACATGTTTAAGGTAAGGAAGGCTTCAGGGCTCAGCCAGTTCCAAGAGATGTGGATATGTGCATCCTTGCCCAAACTCCAATGGTGATCACATTCTGAGACTCCTCACTAGCTTTGGGTGCTTTGCCCTTGAAAAGCTAAAGGTCTCCACTTGAGGAGAGGTGAGCACCCTCAGCTCAGACCTGCACACCCAGCTGTCAACAGCTGAAGCCACTTTGTCATGCACCCTCCAAGCAGTGAGCTCTAAGCACACTGACAGCCTTCCCAGTCTTGTCCTTGCCCATGGGTAGCACTTTGCTCTTTGTGAATTTGTCTTCCATAGCCTCAGTTAGAGAATGTCTTGCTTCCTATCTGTTTGGGCCCACACGTCTTAGGCGGGTTGGTATGTAGAGTGAGCCCTGTGATCATGAGTGGAATGGTCCAGTCAGAGAAGCCAGTCATCTTGGTCTTGGAAATGCAGGTGTGGGGAAGTCCCTTGTTAAATTGTGGGTCCGTATAGAACATTGCAGAAACAAGGAGGGCCTCATGGAGAGTAACTGAGGCCAGTGGGCCCTGGAGGTAGGGCTGAGATGGAGGCAGAGAGCCAGCTGCATTCAGTTATTCACTGGCCTCATGTCCCGCTGGTTCTTGTAGAAGGTGCCCACCAGTAACACTGAGGGCGGCTGGTCCTGCTCTCTGGCCGAGTACATCCGCCACAATGACATGCCCATCTACGAAGCTGCCGACAAAGCCCTGAAAACCTTCCAGGAGGAGTTCATGCCAGTGGAGACCTTCTCAGAGTTCCTCGATGCTGCAGGTCAGTGCAGTTTTCTCTGCGACAGAGCCCAAGTCTGTCTCAGTGGAACTTGCTGTTATTTTCATCTTCACAGAGCAGAGGAAACGGCACACAGTAGCCACCTCCAGTCATAGGAGAGGTGTTCATTCAGATCTCCTCCCACTTGCCAGGTGCAGTGGCACTTGCCTTTAATCCCAGCAGCAGAGGCGGGTGGATCTCTGAGTTCGAGGCCAGCCTGGTCTACATAGAAAGTTTTCAGGATAGCCAGGGCTCTATAGTGAAACCCTGTCTCCAAAAAAAGTCAACCCAAAGATGAGAGAGCTTCAGTGCAGCACGCACTGGTGTCCGTGTCCCCCAAGCTCCACCACTGCCCATGGTCTATGAGCTCAGTGTTCCGGGCCACTCTGCTTAGCCTCATTCTGTTGGTGCTGTCTGTTATGGAGACTAGAGGTTAGGTGGATATGGGTAGCACAGAAGAGGCGAGCGCCTTTGGGTTCTGACTTTTAGTGACAGCTCAGACTTAACAGGAGAAAGGTCCCTTGTCTTCCTTGCCTCAGTGCTGCCTGGGCAGGTGTGGAAGGCTCTTGTGGTCATGAAGTAGGTGGAGACGGTCAGCAGGGAGCACCTTGGAGTAGACACACGAAGGGCAACATCTGAGCAGTTGTACCATAGCTCCCAGAGCTCAGGTCCATTCTCTCCCGTCTACAAATGATGTGTACAAATTGGTCACTTCATTGCAAATACTTTGGAACTTACTAGATTTCATATCTGAGAAGTGATAGGAATGGGGCGTGACTTGGGCTCAGGCCGGGGAACATCGCCCTAGGATTACAGATGACACTCTTGGGTCCCAAAGGTTGTGTCACAGCCCCGCTCCACTGGTGCTGTCCTAGAGAGGAGAGCTGCTAAGCCAAAGCAGAGGAAGCCGGCCCTGGCCAGCTCCTGTTGGTTAGCTGGTGCCCTGCTTCTCGACTTTGTGGTGTTCACTGTGGGGATTGTGTACAGATGCAGGGGAGAGTCCCCCAGGCCCTGTTGCCAAGTGAACACTTCTGTTAACATTCCCTCTTAGCTTTCTGTCCTCTGGGAAGGAGACCCACTAAAGGCCCGGGATCCTGGACCCATGCATTCTTCTGTTGCCCAGTACTGGGCACTCTGCCAGCCACTGGTCTTCATGGCCCAGTGGGGGCTCTGCCCTGGGATGGTGTCTCTGGCCTTGCTGTCTGAGCTGCCACAACCTCCCTTGCTTGTCTCTGTTTCTTACTTCATAGCTCCTTGATCTTCCCACCCGTGTCTTCCCAGCCTGGCTGACCATTTTCCTCAGAGTTAATCCTAACCAAGAGCACAGAGCTGTGTCCTTAGTGCCAAGCCCTGTGCTTGTCACATGAGACTGTCAAAGTGACCACGAAAGTCAGAGCTAGTCAGAAGAGGTGGGCAGGGCCGAAGGACTCACCTGCCTCTAGGCCTGGCACCTAGGCAGGCCCTGGCAGCAGCGAGCCTCTAGCCTCTTTTGCAAGGCCAGGCTTTTACACCTTATTTCAGATCTTTAAACTGCCAGAACACCAGACATGCCCTGTTCAAATGAAAAACTAAAACACCTTCCAGGGCCAAGAGAAGGTGCTGCTTTTTTTTTTTTTTTTTTTTTTTTTTTGGCCTCTGTTCCTGCAGGTGCTTGAAGGTGACTTGTGTGGATGCTTCAGTGTCTCCTCTGCACTGTTGAGGAGGTCAGGTGCTAGCCAGGGACTTGGTGTAGAGGATGCACTAGGTTCTTCCACCACAAAGGCTTCCGGTAGTCCCCATGGCAGGCAGGGAGGGCTCCCTACTATCTCTTTCTGAGAACTGAAGAAATGGAGCCCCGCACTCTGGCAGCTAACTTAGGAATCCAGGGGTGTGGTGGGATTGAAGCCCAGAAGAACCCAGAGGCCTCTGTCCTGTTCTGCCCTTCCAGCCCACAAGACCATTGGCGTTTGCCTTTCTTAGGTCAATTTAAGATGATGACAAAGACTGAGGAGATGGCGTGCTCCCACCAGAAATCACTTACAGGGGCCAGGGAAATGGCTCAGCTGTGGTCGGCCATGCATGAGGTCCTGAGTTCTGATCCCCAGCACCCCATCAAAGCCAGGTGTGGGCAGAACTGTAGCACTGGAGGCTGCAGGTGGCAGGGTCCCCCACTGAGCTCGCTGGACTGCCAGTCTAGCCAGCCAGCAAACTCTACGAACCTGCCTTAGAAAATACGGTGAGAGCAGTAGGAAAGACACACATCTCCACGCACAGGTCACCGCTCTGGGGTGGGCTAGCTCAACCGAGAGTGCTTGCCTAGTGTGGTAGCACAGAAGTTCAAAGGAAATCCTCAGCTCCTTAGTGTGTTTGACACGAGTCTGCATTCGGAGAGCCCGTCAAAAACAAAGATACAACCTCAGAATTGTGGTTGTGGTTACAGCCCTTTCAGTGGCCCCTGGACAGGTTGAAATCCTCTCCTCCAGGGAATTCAAACTGGCCTTGGCCGCATTGTCTCTGGTGGCACCCGCTTCTGGAGCAGTATTTTTCATACAGTGATCACCTCCCTGCCATTGCCGGAATCCAGCAAGTGCTTACATTGGAGCATGCTTGGCGCAGTATGTTCTGTACGTGAATGAGGCGTCTGTGACTCAGTGGAGCTGGAGGCCCTATATGCCACTCCCACTCTGTCTCTGCTTTCTAGGTCTTCTGTCAGAAGTCACCGATCCAGAGGGCTTCCTAAAGGACCTGTTGAACTCAATCCCCTGACCATCCCCACGGAAATGAGATCGCGGTGACGAGATTGAAGCTAGCTTGCCTTCCTCCCTCATCCATCCCTCCGTGTGCATTCACTTCCCCACAGATGCTGCATTAGCACCCCTCTCCTCCCTCATTTTTCTCGGAGTGGCTTGGGGTTTGTAGGCATCCTGTTCTATCGCGCGTGTGTGTGTGTGTGCTGCGTTGGCTGTGAAGTTGTCTGTAGCCCGAGCCATTGAAGGGCCTGTACATACCTAGGGGCTGTGAGCTGTCCCGGCCAGCTTGAGTGTGCCCATCTTGAAATAAATGAATGACTTGGTACACATTGGAAAGGGGGTTTGGCTGCTGCTTGCCCAGTGCTTGCCAGTGCACTCACAGCCTTGTGGTGACATACCAGGAAGACTGCCGAATTTGAATTGTGGTCTGGGGCTGGGGGGTTGGGGGCTGATGGTTTTCTAGTCCCTAGCCAAAGGAGGGCTCAGCAGAGCAGGCCCTGGTCAGCATCTCCTTCAAACTTCAAAAGCCTTGAAAACTTTTGATGGTCTCCTGCTGGCTGCCGGGCAGAGAGGAGAGGCCCCGGGGAAGACTCAGAACAGTGAGAAAAACTGTTCCCACTGCTAGGCCTGTCTTCTGCTGACCCTCCCTAGCAGCCATGTGAAGAAAGAGCCTGTACAGGCATTGACCCAGCACCCCAAGTCCCCAGCCGGGACCTCAGTTGACAGGTGTGGTGCCTCTGATGTTGCATTTTGGACTTCTGAGACCTGCTCCCCACCTCCTGGGCTCCCCAGAGCCTTTCCCAGACTTCAGCAAAAGGCTGACCCAGTCACAGCCGTGTGGGGAGGAAGAGCTGGCTAGCTCTCATCTCCTTTGTTCTAGAAGGGCAGTCAACCAAAGGCTCTGGGTGACATCAGTCCCTCTGAATGTCTGGTTCACAAGGCTCGCTCCCTGGGCCTGTGGTGCCTCTGGTCCCATTTGGAAGACGTCCACAGCCAAGGCACCATGTCACTCCCCCAGAGCTATTGCAGCCACGAGGCGGAGTGTTGTGCTCAGACCTAACAGAGGGACAAGGGTGCTCGGTTTAGGTACTATTCCGAGGTTCTGGCAGACCAGGCAAGCACACCGAGGGATGGGTTAGCTCTGGGACAGCAGGATCAGGCTTCCCTGCCTGAGGCTGCCACCTGGGTACCTCTGTAGGCTTCTCACCTGTGAAAGAGGAATGGCGGCCACCTAGGGCTGGGGAGGCGACCTGCTTGCCCTGGAGGACAGACACAGTAGCTCCCCTTGGAAGAGGGCCTATTCGCTAGCTGCTTAGACTCTGCAGCCCTTTCCCATGTACCTCCATGGCCAGGTGGGGTCAGCAAGAAGGATAGAGACCTTGGCTTTGAGTTTTGGGGTCTCCCCTTAAACACACTTGTCTGTCCTGCTGGATTCCAGAGACACGGTTTAGGCATTGGGGGAAGGGGACTTCCCATCCTATCACTTGGTGGGAAGTAAATTGGAGCAGCTTCATGTGGGGAAAGGGCTGCCAGTGCACATGGGGACTTGCTGTAGGCCAAGCCACATTTATGGTCACACCTCATATTAATACAGCACCTTCCTTCAGAAGGTTAACCAAAGCCTGCAGAGAGGGAGTCACCAAAGCTCTTTACAAGGTCCCTTCTGCTTTTTATTTCTTGCAAAGGCCTGTTCTGTCCCTTCGGGAGAGCGACCATGCTTTTGGTTTGGAGTGAGCATATGAAGTAGCAAGCAGCAGAGAAATGGCGAGTCGATAGCAATCATGGCACTCACAGTGTCCACAGAGACAACTGGAGTAGCCCAGTGGAGAGCAAACAACTCGGGGCTCATGGCCATCCGGCAGAAATGACTGGGAAAACGGCGCTGAGACAGCTGAGTTCCCAGCCGAGGAGCCAGCCAGAGCAGAGTTCTCAGGGATGAGCGTCCGGCTTTTCTTCTCCCTGGGTGTTTTTGACGTGGGCTCCACAGTGGTGACTAATGACGGAAGTAGTTTCCCTTCTCGAAGTCCTCAAAGACTTTCAGCACCCTCAGCTGTCCGCTGTCCTGTCCTCATTACGGAGTCAGGACCGGGCCTTCTGAATGCCAGCTGACACACACAGGTCTACAGGGAGCCGCCACCCTCACTCCAGAGTCTGCTCTGTTGGAATAGCGTCATCACTTACCATAGAATGCACATTACAAGGCCTCCGAGGATTTGGGGCCCAGCCCAAGTTTGTCTTGATTTCATTGTCTGGCTTTTCGAGGTGTCTGCTCAAGGGCACTTCCCAGTGCTTCTGCACCGTCCCAGACAAGCCGCTGACACAGCAGCCCTGCGAGTCTGTGCCCGGTTCTAGAGCTAGGCCTTGGCTGTGCCCGAACAGTGGTGGGAAACAGGCAGGCAGCAAACAGCCTCCCCACGCCTGCATCCCATAGCACGGACACTGAAGGACGCCAGATGAGCCAGCCCTCTTTCCTGGGGCCATAGTGCTCAGCTGCAGGTCCCGTGGGAGTGAGGCCAACTGTCAGGCCTAGTGAGGTCTGCAGCCTTAAGTCCCTGACGTCATTCAGCAGGAAGGCCATTGGCCCTTCTCATACAGCTCAAGCCACTGTTACCATCACCCTCACATCCCTCCTGACCTCCAGCTCTCCAAGTGTACTACCCTGTTTGGGATTGGGGGGCTGTGAGACCTCACCCCACTAGGCCTGTTCCATTCCTCTCCTGGTATGTGTGTGAGTCCAGGGCCTGGGCCAGGATCTGCCTCCATTCTGGCATCAGCTTTAAGTTGGATGGTGGTGGTGGTGGTGTCTCAGAGGAAGTCTGCCTGCTGGGGACGTGGGAGCTGAGGGGAGTGTGGACCCCAGGGACCCCACATTATACAACATCCATGTGTTCATTCTAGGATTCGGTTGGTGTATATTCAGCACCGATGCTGTGCCAGGCAGATATCTTCAGTGTGTTGGGTTCCCAAGAGAGAGACAGCCCAAGGTACACAGATTGGAGTCCCCTCACTATTATTGCTGTACCTCTTTTCCATCAAGTAGCCCTGCCCCATGCCTGATTTCAGGGTCATTTATTTGTCTGGAGTTGGCTATGATGTCCCAGGACACTAAAACTCAATTTGAGCCATCCCAGCAGTGCTAAGGGACACCTGAGAGGGCTGAGTTCCCAGGCTGAGCCCCTGGAGCCACATGTGAGGGGGCTTCCGGAGGGCAGAGCCGGGACCCGATCTCTCTGCACAGGACAGGTCGGTCTCTGTCCACGCCCACAGGAGCCACCAGCCTGGGCACACAGTGGGTAATGGAAGAGCAGGGACAGACAGTTTTGTTTGGTGTCTAAACCCTGTAGGGAGCTGCGTGTAGCCACGCCTTAAAGGTGGCGCTGGTTACCGCCTTCCGCCATCCCGACGGCGAGCGCTCCCGTGGTAAACAGCTTCAGGTGAGGCTGTAGCGGAATTTGTGGCTTGCTTATGCATGCTTGAGCCTATTGGGCAATGCCCACGTGGCGACCTGGGGTTGGTTGCCCAGAGCCTATATAAGGCCAGGAGAGGCTTTGCCCGGGGATCCTTCAGAAGGAGGGGATCTTTTAGAAGTCAGAAGACTGTTCAAAGGCCTGATTAAATTGCAAGAAGAAGAGCTCGGTGTTGTGTCTTCCTTGCTGGACAAGGGGAGCGCGACAAAACCCTGCTAAGATAGAACTGAGTCCACATAATGTGGAACAGAAGGTCCATGGTGAGGGCAGAGGTAGGTCTGAGACAGTATGGGGGCAGCCTCTGGCCAACCTGAGATCTTGAGGCTAGTGGGAATGTTTCCCAAGGTAACAGTTTCCTCCATGGGCTCCTGAGTCTCAGCAGGGGCCTGGGCAAGGTTCCTGGCCTGTTTGTGTGAGGGTACCTTCACCTTCACTGTGATGTTTTGACAGGCATAAGGAATCAAGGACAACCGAAGTGGGAGCCCTTAGGAAACATGTCAGCCACTGTATCTCAGTGTCGGGCCAAAAGTCCCACTCAGGTGTATGTGTGCACACTCACAGCCAGCAGAGCTCGGTTACCTAGGTGATGTTTGTTTAGCTTTTTTCTTGCCTCTGCTGGTCTGTGTTTCCTGTCTCAGGTGGGGCCCCTCCCTTCCCTGACCAAGGTTTGGCTGCCACTCATCCTATGGCCTCGCCAACAAGCCCAAAGAGGCGGGACTAGGGACCAGGCATGTGCAGACACAGGGCCACCTCTGCCGCTCATCCTGTTGGCACTACCCTCCAGACTCCTTGGTCCAGCCCAGCAGAAGGCCCCACTACCAGCAGCCTGTGTCCCTTCGCTTTGGCCCTTTTTGTCTAGGGCTGGAAATAGTGGGCAGAGGGGGAAGGGAACTGTCTGAGTGCCCACCCCTTACTTGCCACTGGAGACCTGGGCACAAAGGGCTGGAGCAGCACATAATATTGTCACTGTGAACCACAGGGGAGACTGGAGAGGAGGTAGGGGTACAGACGCGAGATAGTACTCTCGTAAATAAACCTCCACCAAAAGTACAGTGTCCCCAGCTCACCTCTTCCACTACACTGGGTTCCCAGGCCCAATACCGACTGCTGCTACCACCCTTCTATGAACCCAGGCTGCTGTGGGGAACCTGACTTCCTGCTGCAGGAGGGTGGTGCTGTCCCCTTCAGCAGCCTCCTGGGGCAGAGCCAGAGAGGACAGAGGTGAGGTCCCAGGACACTGGGGGAGTCAAGGAAACACCTGTGGGGAAGTGACCACCACCTCACGGTGGTGCGGGGGAATCTGCTTGTCGCTCGCTCTTTGGGCTTCATCCCTCAGGTATCTCTGCCTCCTGTTCCTGGTGTCCCTGTCTCTCTAACCACCCTTGCTGTCCTCATCAATCTTCATGTAAGTCTGTCCCTGCTGCACACCTGGTAGGCTGTTGATGGCCTTAGGAATTTGGGAACCCTGCAGTACTCTAAGCACCTAACTGCCAGAGCACTGTGCCTGGGATGATCTCTAATCCTTAAGTTTCTGTTGCTTTTGCCCATTCAAGGAGGATCCTGAGGCTCACTTGCCCAAGGCTGCACAGCTTGCCAGTGGGATTCAGTTCTGTGCAGCCTGTCCGAACCCTGCTTGTTTACCTGGGCTGGCTCCCTGTCTGTCTAGGCACAGATGCAGATCATCACAGCTTCCCATGGCTTCAGAAGCCGAGGCTTGGCCAAGAGCCTGGCAGGCAGGTGTGGCAGCCACAGCCAAAGGTTAACTGACCTCATGCTGGGAACCAGGCTTCTGGCTGGAGAACGGGTGAGATGCAAGGCCATGGGAGCCAGCTGGGAGCTAGGATGACAGGTTCTGGGCACCAGTCGGTGCAATTAGAAGGTAGCTTTTGTTGGGCGGAACCTTGAGGGCTGAGCCCCAGCCGTTCGGCCTCTCAGCCCCAGCCCTTTGTGTGGCAGTAATCTGTGGTCACAGTCCTGTTGCCTGTAATTACGGGCAGCCTGACAATGCTGTGTCCTCTCCTGGCTCCAGAAGCAGTTGTCCCCAGGCTGGTCATTCTCCCAGTGAGTCTTGGCTTGATGCCAGCCATTCTTGTGCCCCTGTTCTCAAAGGTACTTTCTCAAATGGGAACTCACCCATGGACGTGTCCAAGCTGCTGGCAAACAGGCCCTTCATTGCCAATTCTGCCTCAGCAGCTCCCATCCTGAGGCCTGTCCAAGGATGTGTTCAGCAACCAATGAGCAGTTCGCTTGTGCTCACACTTGCTGGTTCCATTAAAACAGAGGCCTTGGGGACATCTGAACTTCAGATGTTGGGCTAAGCACCTCAAGTACCTGAAATGGCAGCACTGACTGAGGCCCATTGGGGCTCTGTTTCCTCACCTGGAGAAAACCCCTTTGGTCACATCCTGGCTCCAGGGGCCTAGAGTACAGCTGTGCCTGACTGGAAGCTAGGGTGAGCATGGTGTGGTAGACAGGCCTGGAGTGTTGAGGATGGGATGACAAGGGGCTGAGGTTTATTCAAGAATGAAGATCCCTGGTTTGTGAGTAGGGGGTGGGAAGGCATAGGCCCTTCAGCAGCCATCCTGTTACATGGCCAAATTGAGACCCTCAGGTTCTGTCTCCATCCATTCTGGCACACCCATACATTTGCTCAACCCTGTGTGGGCCCTGAAGGCCAGGGCTGGAAGACAGAGTTTCTGGGGTCACAGTCTGAAGTCAGGCCTCAGTTCAGGGCTAGCTGTGTGTCCTTACATCAAGACCTTCACCTCTCTGGGCCTGTTTCTGCATGTCTGAACTAAGCATACCTCAGGGGCTCTAGTTTGAATGACTTCATCCTGGGAGGGGCTTGACTTCTAAGGAAAACTCAGTAAGAAGCAGGATCCTGCAGTGTGGCAAGAGCTGTGTGGAGAGAGACTTCTGTCACAAGAGGCTTCCAGACACATGACAATTCACTAGTGTTAGATATACGGTGTGGGGTGATGATGTCAAAGGTCATGATGGTCATGCCCCGTTGGAAGGCTTCCTAGCAAATGGAAAACTCGGGGCTTTGGTGTCAGTCCAGAGTCCTGAATGTGGCTGTGGCACCTCTGCCTTCCCCCTGCGACCCCTGCTTTTCCATCAGCAAGACCAGCAGTTCTGAGTAGAAGCAGTGATGGGTTCTTGGAGGTGTCTCCCTGAGGTGGGAAGAGACCTTTGTGGGGCCACTGAGCCACCAGGCCTCCTCTAGATTACTCTGCAGGGGCTGCCCAGTGAGTCAGAGTGTCCATCAGGATCCCCAGTGCCAAGAGGGAGCCTGGGGAGGGCCTGGGTCAGAGACATCACTGCCACCTCCAGGGCTGGGTGAGTCTGTGATTTTCCCAGCCAGGGCCAGTGAGCAGGGCTGTGCTTGGTCTGGCAGTGTGGACGGCAGACGGACCCGTGTGTGGTTGTTTGCATCTCAGTAGCTCGAAGGACACAAGGGCCTTGGTAATGTAGTCCAATCAAGGACTTTTAGAGAATGGAAGCTGAGAGGAAAATGGAGGAGGGGTGCTTCAGGACCCAGCTTCGTCAGGAAACTGGCAGTCATGCTGTCCAGAGGATCCCACCCAGCAGAGAGGCCCAGTGCTGCTCAGATCACACTGATTGGCTGCTGAGAAGTCTTAGGGAGTGTTTCAAAGCCAAGGCCATCCTGTCAGAGCTGGTACTTAAACCCAGGTCCCCTGTGGCCACCATCATGGGCATCATTTCTTTGCCACCTGATCTTGGTCTTCAGTCCCAGCTCCATGTGGGGTGAACACGAGTGACTTCTTGTGGTTCCCCTAAGGGCTGGCTTGGCTGATCGTGGGGTGTCCACTCCAGAAAGGCTGACTGGGCCGGGACAATTGCAGCTTGTGAGTGCATTTACACTTCAGGTGTTTGGGGGGAAAACTCAGTGTGCACCACACACCATGTGTGGCCCTGAAAGCCCAGAAGAGTCTCTTGGCTCATTTCAGAAAAAGGTTGTCAAGCCAGGCATAGTGGCATAGGCTTTCAGTTCCAGCGTTTAGGGGACTGAGGCAGGAGGATCAGAAGTTCTATGCCAGCTGCGTCTCCATAGAGCGAGCCTGTCTCAAACAACCAAAAGAAAAGAAATGACATGCCAAGAGTGGCCAAGGGAACTCCAGTGGGTTAGAGAAGACCTTTGTCCCCTTCTCTCAGCAGACAGGGAGAGAACTGGCATGGAGGGGGAAATGGGGCAGCTATGGGTTCAAAGAAGAGCTTGGAGTGGCCTAAGGTGGGTGAGCACCATGCTCTGCAGCTGCTTCTTCATCTGTGAGGTGCCTGTGGCCATACCTCCCTCGGGGTTTCTGCAAGCATTGTCAAAGACGGTGTGTAATAGCGACAGTCACATCTGCAGCCATCGGAGTCGACCCAGGGCTGAAAGTTTCACATTTGACTTGAGTCCTCAAAGCAACTTCAGCATCTGCTTTGTCCAGCTGAACCATGGCGACCTTGAAGGACTCATCTGAAATCATCCAGCTAGGCAGTAGCTTTAATGAGAAGCCCTTAGCGGGGGACTCTGAGGTTCCCCCATAACTCCCAGTTATAGCAATTCCCAGGGCCGGGCCCAGGAGCTGGGAGCATAGTGGTGACATTGGATCGGATGACTGATGAGCTAGCAGCTGGGAGTCCAGACCATCACGCACTAGCCTAGATCATCCAGGGACTTGCTATATGGATCTGGGTGTGACTGGCCTGGCAGATAGGCAGGGCTAGGGTCTTTGAATGATTGTGGGCTCCACTCCAGCCTGGCTCCCCTCATCACTCATGACCCTGACCCATGACCTGAGCATGGCTGAGGAACAGAGCCCACTGCATTCTGTATTCCCTCTAGGAAACCTTGCCCACATAAACCTCCTCACTGTCTCGTGTACCAAAAGCAGGCCCTCACCCATCTGGTCTTTGTCGGGAGACAGGCAATGACTCCAGTTGGCTTCGATAGACAGTCCTTGCTGGAGGGGACAGTGCAGGCACCTGACTGCCCAGGCTCCCTGTTCATGGGCGGGCAGCAGCAATGTCTGCAGCCCGTCTCTTAAGTCATCCAGCAGCAGTCTCACCTTCTATTCTCGTTAACAGGGTGTATCAACACAGGCTCCAGCACTGGGCATGACTGCCCTGCCACCGGCCCCTACCTAGACACCCCCGCCCCCATGGCCTTGCTGCTTTGAATCACTCCCTCTGGCTTCAGACTGGTCAGGTGCATCTGAAGGGCTGAGTCTAAGTCCCATGACCACACTCCACCCCAAGAAAACCCAAGAGGCCTTTAAAGGAAGGTGTAGCAGGGGCTTCCATCAGAGCTGAGGTGGGAGGGACCAAGGACATTGTCACTACAGACTGACACTGGCCTACCCCAGGAGGTGGCCCGAGGGATGGAGATGGTAATTTTTCTTCTCTTTTTTCTTTTTTCTGTGTGTGTATGTGTCCTTGTGTGTGTTGGTACCCATGGAAGCCGGAAGAGGGTGTTAGATAGTCTAGAACTGGAGTTAGCAGCAGTTATGAACCGCCTGATGTGGGTGTTGGGAGCAGAACTCAGGTCCTCTGGAAGAGCGTCAAACGTTCTTAGCTGCTGTGCCACCTCTCCTGCCCACAGGGGGTAATTTACAGAGAAGCTTTGATGTCAGACAACCAGCCCTGCCCCTGTCACACCGCGGACCTTGAACAAATTGCCTCTGTAATTTCTGTTCCTCAAAGAGAAAGTAATACCTCGAACAAGCCACATGAGATCAGTGCATGCTGGACTAGCTGTCCATCACAAACCCGGTATGTCTTTGTGTGAATGGCGTTGCTCCAGGGCTGGCCTGCAGGACCCCTCCCCACACACCTACACAGGCCACCTGCAGACTCTCAGAATCACATCAGGAGTCCTGGTAAGGCAGAGGACAGATGCAAGGAGTGAGACCAGAGGACTGAGCAAGGGGGAAGGACCTCCTGGGGCTTCACGGGAGGGGGAACCCCCGTACGGTTATGACAGGAGGGAACTTCTTGGAGGTGGCGGCACTGGAGATGAACTTGGCTGAGAGGGCACAATTGAGACAGAAGGGGAGCAGGACAGACTCGAGGAGGAGGGCCTGGGAGGAGCCACACCCAGAGAACCCAGCAGTGTGTCCTTCAGTGGGGAAGGCACTGCCTGGAACGTGCTGGGGAAGCCTCCTGCTAGTGCTGGGAAAAGGTGGCTGGGTGGGGTTGGCTGTAGGTACAGGGCACCTTCAACATGGGCCTGCAGAAGTGGGGGAAGGTGTGATTCTGGGCTTCATGGAAGGACAGCCACCTCATATTGCTGAGTTTTCCTGCCTGGCCCACGGTCAGGATAAATCTCTTTCACCTGCCAGTCCCACAGCCGCTCAGACCCAACCAAGTAAAGACAGAGACTTACATTGCTTACAAACTGTATGGCCGTGGCAGGCTTCTTGCTAACTGTCCTTATAGCTTATATCAATCCATTTCTATAAATCTATACCTTGCCACATGGCTCGTGGCTTACCGGCATCTTTACAAGCTGCTTGTCCTGGTGGTGGCTGGCCGAGCCTCCCTCTGCCTTCCTGTTCTTTTTATTCTCTCTGTTAGTCCCGCCTACACTTCCTGCCTAGCCACTGCCAATCAGTGTTTTATTAGCAACACATTTGCCATACAGAACATTCCACCGCAACCTCACCCCTCATTAACTGTGCTTTCACCTCTGAGAGCCCCCTTCCAGTGTCCCTGGAAGCACCCCTTACCCCAGGCTTCCCCTTTCTTCTGTTCCAAAAGGCCCATCAATTACCCATTCCTGGTCTTCTTGGGAGATTGGACAGTGATACAATTCCTGTCCCCAGACGTGTCCCCTGCTTGTCCCTAGGGTAGGTATGAAGCTGTCGCTCAGTGCTGTGAAAAGTCAGATACTCTGTCAGTGCCTTAAATTAAGTCAGTTCAGTATACACTGGGGAGCCAAGGCCTGGGGTGTAGAAAGATAAGGCAACACCCCTACTTTTGGCCAGGCTGAATGAGCCCAGGACACCACACCCCTGCTCTGTGCTTTCTTCCCCAGGGAGCTCTGCTGCCTCTCGTGGGTATAGGGCAGGGCATCATCTCATGATGACAGTGATGAAGGCTGATGCTGAGGACAAGGTCGATGGTGACTGTAATTGAGCTTTTCTTCTTGGGCTGGCAGCTCACAAAAAATGACACAGAGACTTACTATTAATTATGAAAGCTCGGCCTCAGCTTAGGCTTGTTTCTAACTTGCTCTTATAACTTAAGTTAACCCATATTTTTTAATCTGTGTTCTTCTACATGCTCATTACCCCATCTCCATTTTGCCCATCCTGGTTATTCCGTGTTTGGCTGGTGACTCCGCCTTTCTTCTTCCCTGAGATCTCTCTGTCCCCAGAAGTCCCACCTAACCTCTTCCTGTCTAGCTATTGGCCATTCAGCTATTTATTAAACCAGTCACAGTGATACATCTTCGCACAGTGTAAAGGAATATTCTGCGACATTTCCCCCTTTTAGTCTAAATAAAAAGGAAAGGTTTTAACTCTAACATAATAAAAAATAAGAACAATTACCAAGTAAGAATTACATTTACAATGTCCAGTCCATTTGTATTTGGCAAATTCAGAGAAAATACTCTTTTATCTATCCTCTCTTGATTAGTCCAAAGTTTTATACCTAATTTACTTTCTATCATGACTAAGGGAAACGGTAACTTTAACTGTCTAGTCTTCAACCCCATCAGAGACCTGAGAAGGATATAATATTACCTGAGTAAACAGGAAGTGCAGAGCAAGCAACTTTCAAAACTATGAGAAATGACAGAAACGGCTGACTGCCTGGACAGTCACCCAAGATTCCTCTGTAACATTGGGGCATCCATCTTTGGCCTAGGGCACTAGAATATCTGACAGTCTTCTGTGAAACAGGAATTTTGAAGGACTGTCCTACCTTGTCTGGGCAAAGTTTGGCAGTCACTTTTGTGTCCTGCTTGTCCAGTTTGTACAGCATACTGTCAGCAGTCGAGGCAAAGGCATTTTCTTGCCCACATGGCTAGCTTTTGCCACAATGAGAGCAAACTCCATATGGAGGTTCTTCATTGCCCATCACTCATATTTGAAGTAGATTGGTGCTGCCAGGAGCAGACATGTCTCACTATCATGAAAAGCCTTATGTTATTATAACATTTTAAATGCCATATTCTGTAAGTCTTTGAAGTGTTTGAAGATTACCTATCTATCTCTGTATGATCTTGAAAACATACCTAACATGACTATAAGTTTGTTATAAATGACTATTAACCTGTATTTCATTATTCTCAATAGCTTCCAAGGACTAAAACTTTACATTACATTTTTAAATGAGCTGTATAGGTACAATACCTTAAACAAGAATAGAAACATATATACAGTATAACAAAAATAACCTTAAATTTGTATCAATATACAAAAACCCACACCAATGTAAAATATTTGAGACTAGTGGTTGTTCAAAAGTAGACTCAACAATCTACCCTTTTATTCCATCATTTCTATACTATATCCCCCTTTTTCCCTTCAGAAAGAGATCCCTGAATCTAATCTCCCTTGTTCATCTTTTTTCCTGACCATAATCAATAACCACTTGTAACCAACCCCCCTAATTGGTGACAAACATCCATAACCCACTGAATGGCCAAAAACTACCTACTCCGCCTCTTGGGAATGTGGGCATTGTGTTCTTTAGACTGCTTCCTGTTGTCTGGGGCAACAGCATCTTTAGGGGACTCTAAGAAAATTGAGATACTGGTCAAGTCCTGGGAGAGCTAGCCATAGCATTTGTTGTCCAGTCTCTGCAATGGGAAAGTGCAGGGCTTATCTGCAATTCTGGCTAGAGTAGGCTATGAGACTGGATTAGCCAGCAGCCTTGAAGCTGTTCTGGATGTGGAACTCTGAGAAAACTGCAACAGAGGTACTCTGAGAGGCTGGATCACTTGGGCCACCATTTTCATTGGTATCTGGTCCCCTTGCTCTGAAAACACACAAATTTCAAAGGTAACATACATATCTGTGTTAACACAAGTACGGACAGTGCATTGTACACAAGCCAGTCAAAGATGTTTTTTGTTTTGTTTGAGCAGGTAAAATATACATCACCTGTCTTGTAGTTTTTCTAGGTTTATTTCCTTATGTCTGTAGTCATGATTTTCAGGGGGGTCTTCCCTGGTCAAACCTGATCTCTTCAACCTTGAATGAATCCACAGCCTTTTATTTTCTGTGGAAACAAAAGCATAACCTTTTCCCAAAAGCAATACATTTTCTGACTTCCATTTTAAAGTTAAGACATTCTTAAAGTATCTAGGCTGGCTTAATTCAGCAGTCCCTCATACAATCCTATGTCTCTCAGCAGCTGCCATTTGCTCATCAGCAATCAAAAAATTCAGTCAACACAACACCATATAGGATTCAGACTCTCTGTGTATTTCCCATCTTTATATGACATATCCTTTTTATATTATTTTATTTTTTCTTTAAAAAATATCTTATTATTTATAAACTATTTTTCTATGACAGTCTATACCCATTTTCTTTTCTTTTTTAAGCCTACACACATTTTTCAAACACACTGTAACCTGTTTAGAGTTTTTTTCCCATCTGGATCTGTCTTTACTGAGCATCTGTAGTGTTCGATGACCATGTGAGACAAATCTTAAACTGCTCTGTCAGCTCCTGGCACAGTTCAGCTTAGCACATGGTGCTGGCAGCTGGCTCCAGCCCACAGGCAGTGGCCAGTAGCTGTGTCTCTGTACACCACTGAGCCTACCTGAGAGACTGATCACCAGGAAGCTGTGTTTGACTCCATGTTCCAAACTTTTTTTAAGCTTTCTCAGGACTTATGAGGATATACATGGCTCCACGTTGGGCGCCATATGTAATCAGGCTTTTCTTCTTGGGCCATGAGCTCACAAAAAATGACACAGAGACTTATTATTAATTATAAAAGTGTGACCTTATCTCAAGCTTGTTTCAAACTATCTCTATAACTTAAATTAACCCATATTTTTTAATCTGTGTTCTTCCATGTGCTTGTTACCCCATCTCCATTATGCTCATCCTGGTTATTCTGTGTCTGACTGGTGATGCCTCCTTTCTTCTTTCCTGAGACCTCTCTCCCCAGAAGTCCCACCTAACCTCTTCCTGTCTAGCTATTGGCCATTCAGCTCTTTATTTTTATTTTATTTATTTATTTATTTATTTATTTATTTATTTTTGGTTTTTCGAGACAGGGTTTCTCTGTGTAGCTTTGTGCCTTTTCCTGGAGCTCACTTGGTAGCCCAGGCTGGCCTTGAACTCACAGAGATCCGCCTGGTTCTGCCTCCCGAGTGCTGGGATTAAAGGCGTGTGCCACCAACGCCCGGCCTCAGCTCTTTATTAAACCAATCACAGTGATACATCTTCACATTGTGTAAAGGAATATTCTGCAACAGGTAACAGGCCATAGTAGGCACTGATAGGTGTCTTCTCTTGCTCTCACCCTATGCTAACTCCTCAGAGTAGTGTTCTGTGATGGCAGAGAAGGAAACAGGCCCAAGAAAGGGGGGGCATTTACATCAGGGTCTCAGGGTGGGAAGGGCTGAGCTGGAATACATGCCCAGATTTTTCTGATGGCCTCTTTTTAAACCAAATATTTATTGCTTATTTATTTTGTGTTGGAGTGTGCATGTGCCAAAGTCTAAGTTAGAAGGCCAGGGAACACTTAACAGGAGTTGGTTCTAGGTGAGGGGGTGGTTCTTCATCTGGAAATCAGGCTAAGGCACCCATAACTAGGAAACCGGAAGAGATGGGGTGACAGCCATGTCTGTGCACCTCTGGGTCACCACAGACCCCAAGGCCTTAACAAATGTCTGTGACACAGAAACAGGACTATACTGTTCAAAATATATGTTTATGTTTATACAGGTCAGATGTCAGCAACCCCTGATAAGCCCATTTGGGCTTTGTTGTAGATAAGACAGAGGACGCCCCTATCCTCAGCCCCCTAAGCCAATGCAGTCTGTGACACAGACCCCTGCTACCCCAAGCCCTAGCAACATTCTCACACAAGGATGTCAAGGGTGCCCCAGGAGAGGTCCTGCCTCAAGGGAGCTCAGGTGAGCCCCCCTCAGGAGTTGCAAGTGGCCGTGTGGAAGATCTGACACTTGAATTACAGCCATGGTCCTGCAGTCCCTCCAAGGCTGAAGGTGTCCCCTGGACATTTCTTCCTCCCTCAGTCCTTTAGCATGCTTGTGCGTGTTCTCTCTCTCTCTCTCTCTCTCTCTCTCTCTCTCTCTCTCTCTCTCTCTC
>CABHPQ010148808.1:4906-40717 GCA_902168405.1 Peromyscus aztecus | reverse complement strand
TTGTTTAATGACACAGGGCCTCTCTCTGTAGCTCAGGCTGCCCTGGAACTCACCATCCTCCTCCTGTTTGGCCTTGAAAGTGCTGGGATTACACACGCAAGGACCACACCTGGCTTGGTACAATATTTTTGTTTTGTTGTGTTTTGAGTCAGGGCCTCACTATGTAGGTCTGGAACTTCCTATGTGGCTGATGATGGCATTGAACTCCTGATCCCCATGCCTGTACCTCCCTAGTGTTTGGATCACAGGCCAACACCCACGACTTTGTGCCTTGCTTCTTCAGTGACCTCAATCTGCAGCGGTTCTTCAGCCTTTGATTGTCTCAGGCTGCTGAGTACAATGATGAGTACATTGTATTTGCTGAGTACAGTGATGTTGGTTTATGAGAGTTCCTCAGCTTGGGCTTCCTTGTGGTTTATTTTGTTGAAGTATGGAATGCCACAAAAATGTCCGTGATTTAAATAATGATAAGCATTTGTTATTTCACAGTGTTTCTGTGTTCAGGGATTTAGGAATACCATAGATGGGTGGATCTGGTTCATCGTCTCAGAAGGTCTCAGCCAACATGATGCCTGAGTCATTCATCATCTGAGCGTGAGATGGGGCTAGAGATTCTGCCCCCAGGATGGCATACTTACCTGGCTGTTAATAGCCATGGGGCGGCTTGAGTATTCTCACAGCATGGCAGCTGGCTTTCCCCATGGAACATTCCACCGAAGAAATAATGAGGAAATGTCACCCACCATGTCTTTTGCGGAAGTTTGAAATACGTCCACAAGTTCTTTGATTCTGTTCCTCCCAAAGCTGGATTGAATTCTGCCCCTGAATATGGGCCAGACCCCCTTGTGTGGCTTACTAGGTTTTCCTGATGTTGGTGCTGCTGTGTCCATAAATTACAGCCCACAGCACCTGAGGATGTAGCTCCTGCCTGTCTAGGTGCTGCCAGAGAGCCTGTCCTGTCAGCCAGCTGACTTTTCCTGGAGTGCCTGAGCAGGACCTCTGGATGCCGTAGGGATGAGAACGTGGAGGTGGCTGAGAAGAGCAGTTCCCTCCCCTAAACAGAGTGTCTTGATAGGCCATTTGTGGTTCTGGAGAAGCCAGTTCAGTGATAACAGAGCCAGGCCCTGGCCGTGGAGCCTCATCGCTCGCTGAAGAAGCAGTCATGGCATTTATACTGGGGACTTGGAATCTACAGGAGAACCTGGGAAGGAGAAGAGAAACGTGCTCCGAGTTTGGTGGGAAGGAGGGCCATGGAGGGAGAAGTGGTCCAGGGATCTTCATTTAGATTTTTTGTTCAGGTGGTCTCCCGAGCCTCCTAGTGCGTGCAAGGAGTGAGCCAGGACCTCCCAAGAAGATCCTTGGACACAGACATCCCAGCCCAGTGGACTCAGAGCCCCGTGCTCTGTGAGCTGAGCATATCATTTGACGTCTCTCAGCTTCATCTTTAAACAAGGGCAGTGAGGCTGACACGGGAAACATGTTGTTATTTATAATTGTGTGTATGTGGACCTATGTGCTGGTAGATTCAGAGGAGTTGGATTCCCCCTGCAGCTGGGGTTATAGGGAGTTGTGAACCTTCCGTTGTGGGTGCTGGGAATTGGACTCAAGTCATCTGCAAGAGCAGTGACCACCTTTAACCACAGAACTATCTCTCCAGCCCAGGAAGTGCTTTCAAAGGTAATGATCAAATACTGCATTTTATCTACAAGGGGCCAGTGTCCTCCCACGCCTCCAGCCCCATTTTGACATCTCTAAAATGAATGTGTTCTATAAAATTCACTCAGCAACACTTGCCTTTCTGGTTCCTGAAGCTCTGTCTCCAGTCTGCTTAGTTTTGATGGACAACAGCAGGCTGGAGCTAGGAGAGCCCCAAGGAGCCATTCATGACCAAAGCAAACATATGTTTGTTATATAGTAAGAAACAAATCTTTGTCTTTTAGAGATGCATTTAAAAATAGTATGGATGCCATGATAGGCAGGATTTTCTTTAAAAACAATATGAAAAATGCATTGAGACTGGCTGTGTGTGGACAGCTGTTGATGCTGGCCGGAGTCACTGGAAGCATATAAGTATCTCTGCCTTTCATGTTTGAAAACTTTCAAAGTAAAATAAGATGGAAACAATGCCAGAAATAAGTTAAGTTCCATGTGCCAAGTGCCCCCACTTTGCTTCGAAGGGTCTGGGTTTCTAGTTTTTGTTTTTCTTTTTTTTTTCCTTCTTCTTATTTGTTTGTTTTGAGTCAGGGTCTTATGTAACCTACGTGGCCTTAAACTCATCATGTAGATGAAGATGACCTTGAACTTCGGATTCTTGAACTTCTCCTGTCTTTACATCCCAAGACGATGGGCATGCATCACCAGTCCTGGTTTATGTGGTACTTGGGTCAAACCCAAGGACTCGTGCATGGTGGACAAGTGTTCTGAGCTGCATCCGCAGCCCTGAGCGTCATTGTAAATGTCACCTCTGCAGAGGGCCCGCTACCTCACTCGTCTATGGTTGCTTCCTCCTCACCCCTCCCCAGTTGTTCTTTTACTACCCTCCTTGACTTTATCTATAGCATGGGTCATTTTTTGCGACTGTTGATTTGCTTGTCTGATGACTGCCCCCTGAAGGTAAGCTCCATGGATCACAGCCCTTGCCTATTTTGGCACATGGCAGGCAATTAGGAAATACTTGGTGACTGACTAAAGGGACCACAGGACAGTGCTAGCAGTTGTGAGTTGTGCTCCTCTCTCTGTGTGGCTCTGTGGCTCTCCAGTCTGTCACTCACCTCTCTTTTGAGGCCTTCCCTTGGCTGCCAGAAAACCCGTAGTCAGGCTGCTTTTCAATGCTTAGCTTCTCCTTGTGTAGCTAGTGGTCTGGCCCCAGTGTTTAAACTGTGGTCTTCTGGCATCCTTCCATCTTGCCATCAGATGCTTCCTGCTAATAATTTCCAGGCACTGCCCCGCGGTCATTCCCATGGACTGAGATTGCTTCGTCACTCTTAAGGATAGAATGCTGTATTGACCAGGAAGCTGTCAGTGCAAAGTGACAGCAAACTCCTGAACAAACAGGTCGATCGCTGACTCCCATGAGCCTTAATCATGGCCCCACCCCTGGGATTGGACAGTCTCAGTGCCACCCCCAGAGGCTGCCACCCGACATTCTAGCCACACATCTAGTTTACGTGTTCAACTTCCCACTTTTCTGAGGCATAGTGACTTCCAGGTGCTGGGGAAGGCTGGCTCAGTCCTTGGGGGACAGGAATAGAGTGATCAGCACCTGCTGAAATTGAGGAGATCGGGGGGCTGGAAGAGCACTCTGTGGCCACCAACTCTCCAGGACAGACATTTGCCTTCCTGGAGGAGATGGGGGAGCGGCTGAGCTGCTCTTAGGGAGCACAGGAAGCTTGCCAAGTAGAGAAGGGAGGGAGAAGCAGGAACAGCCAAGAGGAGGGAGCCATCTGAGCAAAGCCTGGGTTAGAATGGGGTGGACAGACAGGACAGCCATGTCGGATTCTGTCTAGTTTGTGTGTTGCTCAAACCTGCACATTGCTTTACAGTTTAAAACCAATATCCCACAAGCCGACATTGTTATGGTTACAGCTTTTCTAAGTGTCTTCTGAGGCTCTTTGTGGGAGGTCCCCTAGTGGATTATTTCCCAGGAGAAGCCTAAAGACTGTGACCAGTGCCTCCATCATCGCTCCATCCCCGGGGCTAACAGCTTCTGGCTTCTCTGTTGTTGAAGTTACATTCCATTTACAGGTGCCGAGAGGAGAAGTATGATTATGAGAATTTGCCCAAGACGTCTGTTGTCATAGCCTTTTATAATGAAGCCTGGTCAACACTCCTTCGGACAGTTTACAGTGTCCTTGAGACCTCCCCTGACATCCTGCTGGAGGAGGTCATTCTGGTTGATGACTACAGTGACAGAGGTAAGCCCTGTGGAGGGCTGGGGTGAGAGGGTGAGGAACGAGGGGTTAGAGTGTGCCCAGAAATAATTGGGACATACTCTAGGGTCAGCTATTGGCCAGTGGAGAGGAGAGGCTGTACGGGGAACTTGGCTAAGTCAAGGAGGGCCTTGGGAGTCACCATAAGATGTTGGGACTTTTAGGAGCCACCCAGAGAGCTTTAGAGGGACAAGGTCTGGTCAGTCTAAAAGTTAGTGTGTTGTGTGAGAAATGGCCAAGGACGGGGGCAGGACTGGGCCAGGATGGAAGTCAGGAAGGGGAGGAGTGTCTTTTGCTCAAACACAGGACAGCCTTGGCTTAGCTGTGACTAGTATATCCATGGAGTGTCTTTAGCTAGTGGATCTTGGGTGAGTGGTTAAGGTAGGGACTGCTGAGCTTAACTGAGGGGAAATGTCAAGAATTTCAGCAACAGATAGGTAACTGTGAGCTTCATTACTGGGGGCACTTTCAGGCCAGATTATCGTCCTGGGTCATCATGGACTCAGCAGCCTCTGCCTATGGGCTGTGCCCTGGGCTGTCTGACTGCAGGGAGTGTGCTCTGACCTGCATGTGTGTTGAGCTGTTCTCACAAACCTTTGAATTACAGGGATTTACCTGGAGTAGAATTACTTCGAGCTCTCTCTCATGCCAGAAGTTTGTGCGATAGGTCAAGATGGTGCCTGGACTTGTCTCCTTCTAATACATGCCTTCACCTTGGGAGGGTTCTACAGCTGCAGTCTTCCTGGCCCAGGCTGGCTCCTCATCTCTTGCTCATTCTGGTCTGCTAGAAAAGTTAAAAGGGGGCAGGGACTATACCCTTTTTCTGGAAGCTCCCCACCTTCTTCAGTCAGGCAGAGCATGGTGGCACAGCCACACCTTGCTGCAAGGGAGTTAGGGACTAGTCTTCATCCTGGTGACTGTGAGCTTAGCTAGACTCTCCAGGCCCGGAGGAGACTAGGATACAAGCAACAGCGTCCTTGCAAGGCAGGCTGGAGTTTGGTGCTGAGTGGAGCCCAGGGCCACTGAACTCCAGGATCAGGATCCCTGGGTCTGAGGCAACCTCTACCATGATCTGGTCACACCATCATGGTACCTTGGGCAAGTCACTCATTTTCTCTGAGTCTCAGTTTCTTACCTGTGAATGGATTTATCCACACCTCTGCCAGGGAGTTACAGTGAAAAATAAATGCAGTCATGTACACCCTGCTCTATGTCACTCTGGGTGGGCCAGGATCCCCACCCCTACCCCTAGGGACTCTACAGCTTTGAGCTCTGGCCTTAACCAGTTCAGCCTCTGTAAATGAAGTAGTGATAATTCCTACATTGTAGGACCACTGTGAGAACTAAGTGAGACAAGGCCAGGGATGTGTGTTGTGTTACTGCCTGGCAAGTACTTAAGCCTTGTTAAATGCTAACTTGTGTTTGAACGAAATGCTTTCCGAGTTGTAAACTTAGCTCTTGTCTACCACACCAACTCCAGTTAACGAACATATGAACCAAAGAGCAAATATCAGATTGCTTTGATCATCTGTGTGGAATTAGGCAGCTCCTGAGCAGGAGGAAGTACGGGACAGTGTGCCCCCCTTCACAGTGGGGAGGGTGGGCCAGGCTCCCCCCCCCATCCCGTTGTGCCATAGGACCTGGGATGCCTTTGGCAGCTCTGCTTGCCTCCTTTTTGCTTATCTGAAGTGATTGGCGAGGGCGAGGGTTGGCTCCTTGGCCCAGGAGGACAGCACTTGCTCACCCAAAGTCATTTCTGGGAAACCCACCCGAGTGAAGGCCGGCCACACCTGTGTCTCAGTGTGCACACGCCACACGGTGGTTAACTGGCATGGCTTGCAAAATTACCTTCCTCACTTCTGCCAGCAGCTCACAGGCAGTCATTTAGAGCTTAAAATCAACCACAGAGTGTTTCTAAGTGTTAAGGCTGTTTAGAGAAATGTTTCCATTCATTATGAAACTACTCTGAACATTCTCTGAGAGGTGAGAACTTTGGACCCAAACCTACACTGGTGAGGGCAATTCTCTTCTTCCTTTTCTTTGGCCCAAATAAGTTCCCACCTCCCTCCACCTGACCCTCTGAGGGTGTGACTCCTTGTCCTGGAATTAGGAGACCTGGAGGCTGGTTGTGGGTCTGTCATCTCCATGTGTAACCTCTTCTGCAGCCTAGGTGGTGCATGTCCGTCCGTCCGTCCCCCCCCCCCCACAAGCTGTTGCTACTGCTACTACAGAGTGCTGCTTCTATATAAAGAAAATGTCTTCTAATATAATTACCGTCTTAATAAAAATCATGTCTTAGTCAGCTTTCTGTCTCTATAACAAAACACCTGATGCAGGCCACTTAGGAGGAAGAAGAGGTTTCTCGGGCTTATAACGTTTGGAGTTCAAGGGCTTGGTGCATTATCAGCTCACTTCTCAGCTTCAGCATGTTATAGTGGAAGGCACTGGCGGGAAGTTGTGTGAGAGCTGGCGATCATACCTGGAGCCAGGAACAGAGGGAGAGACAGGAGTCCTGTGTCCCCCTAGGAGTGCAATGTTACAGCAACCTCAGTGCCTCCCCACAGGCCCCACCTCCAGAAGGTTCCACCACCTCCCAACAGCCCCATCCTGATGATAAAACTTTAATCACAGTGTGCCCACAGAAGCAAGGGACCATGTTCAATGGGTATATTGAATATATTCAGTATTCAGTTCACATTTAAATGTGCACAAGTCAGCCTATGAAGGGCTTTTAATAAAGGTTTATTTAGGGGCTGGGGAGAGGGCTCAGTGGTTAAGAGCAGTTGATCTTCTTGATCTTCTCCTAGAGGACCTGGGTTTGGCTCCCAGCACCTACGTGATAGCTCACAATGGTCTACAACCACAGTTCCAGGGCATCTGATGCCCTCTTCTGGCCTCTTCAGGCACGACACATGCAAATGGTACATGAATATACATGTAGGCAAAACACCCATCCATACACATAACGCGCGCGCCTGTGCCTGAGTATATGTATGTGCATCATGTATGTGCAGTGCCCCTGGAGGGCAGAAGAAGGTGCTGGGTCCTCTAGAATTGGAGTTATGAACAGTTATGAGCAGCCTGATGTGGGTGCTGGGAACCCAACTCTGGTCCTCTGGAATGGCAGCAAGTATTTTTAACCGCTGAGCCCTCTTTCCAGTTCCCTATGAAATTCTCTTAGCATCAGTTTTACTGAGTCATATTCAGGTACCATAACACTCCCCCATACAAAGCATATGACTGAGTGTGTCTGCAGACAGATCTCTTCCAACTTGCCCTTGGTTCTGGGCATCCTGAGTGACAAAGAAAAAGAGGCTGCTGTGGATGTCATTTAAGGGGATCAGGCAAACACTGAATGGTGGGGCCTGGGATGAGTGCCTTGACAAGGCTGTAGACCAGTGACTGCTGTTCTGTCTGTTTCCATAGAGCACTTGAAGGAGCGCTTGGCCAACGAGCTGTCCCATCTGCCCAAGGTGCGCCTGGTCCGTGCCAGCAAGAGAGAAGGCCTAGTGAGAGCCCGGCTCCTGGGAGCCTCTGTGGCCAAGGGTGAAGTGCTGACCTTCCTAGACTGTCACTGTGAATGCCATGAGGGGTGGCTGGAGCCTTTGCTGCGGAGGTGTGGGGGCCACTCATGGGGGGAGGGTGCTTGGGTGGCCGTGGGGACAGATTCGTTTTGGCTGCTGGAGGGATGTCTGTGCCTGCATCAGATACCCTTCAGCAGGACCTCTGTGGTGGCACAGTGGTAAATGACATGGGGAAGGTGCTCCGATATGTCCGTTTGGGGTGGGGGTGGGGGGGCTGCAGCTTCTTACAGTTTACCTAGAGACTGTCATCAGTCCAGGCTTACAGAGTTGTGGATAGAGCCTCATGGGGATATGCATCTGGATATATTTATTTCAAGCATGGCTTCACTTAGCCATGGATAGTGGACTTAGTACCGATTAAGTACAAGGCTTGGGGTCCCTGAAACTCAGAGACCCTAAAAGAAGTTATGTGTGTGTGTGTGTACATGTGCATATTTGTATATAATGCAGGAGATTGAACCAAGGGCCTTATGTATGCAAGGCATATCCCTAGAACCCGCAATTTTTAAAAAATATTAATTTCTTTAAAAATCAGAACTAAAAATGCAAGTATACATGAATATAAAACCAGCCTGTATTCTTTTCATCTTTATGTTAGTTTAGTTGTAAAGTATACTTTTTAGTAACACACACACACTCACACACACACGCGCACACACACACACACACACACGTCTTCAAGGCTATTCCCCTGTCACCCAAGCCTCTTACCTAGCTGTCTACACTGTGGGGTCTGGCTGTGGTTCTCTGAATCTCTCTCTCCCAGTCTCTGGTCTCCATGTTTTCTCAACTGTCTACTGCAGAAGGCAGGAATCGGCTAGCAAGCCAGGAGTTCCCCCAGAGGAAGCTCTGGGTTCCCCTCTGCAGGCAGACAAAAGGTCAAAGGCCAGACAACCCTGCTACATGGCCTGTGACTCTTGGTTGCCAGTGTCTGATTGGAAGAGCTAGGTGCCTTCCCTAGTCTCTTCCTGGGTGAGGCCCAGCTGCCTCCACTCTGCTGCTTCCTGTGGTCTGGCTCCTCGTCCCCTGTGGATGTGACAGTAGCTCCTTCTGTCCCTTGCCTCTGAGGAATTCACCAGTGACAGGCTTGGGGTTTTCCCTAGGCCTGAGCTATGGCGTTCTCTGGAATCTGGCCGGTGGGCTCCCTTGTGCCCTCCCCTGCTGTGCACATAGATGGCCACCCTTGGGCCAGTGTGACATCTGAGGATGCCACCCTTCCTCCTGAGCTGATGAGCTGATAGACCCTGGACTCTCAGGGCAGCCCCTCCCTGGGAGCAAGGCCACCATCAGTGAGGAGCTGTCCACCCTTCAGGTCCATTGGGAATCCTGGGGGACATTTGCATCCGATTCTCAGGGCTTTGCTGGGCTTCTGGGTGTTTTCAAAGCTCACCAGGACTTTGGCATACACTGGAGTACGTCTCATAGGCCTGCAGACTGTGCCTAGGCAGTCTCAACTATATCATGGCCCCTCCCTCCAGGGGGCCTGTGGAAATAGAGTTGTCTGTCTGGGTTGTCATGGCAGGTATTATTCTTGGCACATTGCAGGCTAAGGATGCTGAGTAATCCGTGTTGTGCAAATGGAGAGAGAGTTCAGCTCTTAATTCTGGAAACTTCTCTATGAATACATTCTCGAGTTCCGAGACAGAGTCCTGCACCCAAGTATCAGCATGACCTTCCCCCACGGTCCTCTTTGTGTGAAATGAAGCTGGGCTGTCTGAGGTTCCTGTCAGCTGGTTGGCAGGTCATGAGTTCCTGGGGGACTTGGGCCTTGCCAGTGGCCAGCAGCCGAACAGGTCTGTCCTCGGCCTGCTCCACCCTCTAACAACCCCTCAGTTAGTTTGAAGGGGTAGTGTTGGTAGATGCCTCATCTGCAGACTCACCCTTTTGGTGAGCTCCTGGGTTTGATCCTGTGTCTGACCTGGCTGGTCTCACCTCAGGATGGCACCTGAGGTCTCTCTGACTTTCTTCCGTTAGCCTAGGACATGGCTAACACAGTCTGCTCCTCTGTTTCGTCATCTTCCATGCCGTGACTCCTAGATTGGAAGGTCTTACATTTGAGATAGCTGCCCCCCACAACGTAACCCAAAGAAATGAGTCCTCAGGAGGGGGTCCCCTTTCAGCTCATCCCTCCCCATGTGGTATCATAGGTGATGGCATCATTGAGGGGCGTGCTGATAGAGAGTTGGGTTTGGAACAGTGTTTGTGGAGAGCAAAGCCAAGATACATACAGGCTGATTCCTACAAACGGAAGTCATAACATTTCTTTTTTCACCACATATTTCACAGTAACAAGAAAAGCAGTGGTTCCTTCCAGGTTCTCTGCCAGGGAGCTTGCAAACCAGCCCTCGGGAATCCTCATTTTAGCCCTGTGAGGAAACATCTCCATCTTGTTACCATAAAGGCAATAGATTCTGAGACATCAGGTGACTTGGCTAAGCAAATAAGGAACATTTAACACAGCAAATAAGGAGCATTGAGAGTCTAAATGTAACTCTAACCTGTTGGTCTCAGGCAGCCTCCTTCCGCACTTCCCCCCCCTTCTCTCCTCCTCCTCCCCCTCTCCTCTCTTTCAACTCTCTTCTTCCTCTTCCCCCTCCCCTTCCTCCTTTTCCTCTCTCCTGGCTCTCCTGGCTCTCTCCTGGCTCTCCTGGAATTCACTATGTAAACCAGGCTAGCCTCAAAACTCTCAGAGATCCACCTCTGTCTCCGGAATGCCAGGATTAAAGGCGTACACTATCATGCCTGGTACATCTTTTGTTCTTAAGACAATTATTTTTATTAAAAAAACAATTACATTGTATTGAGAGGGGGGGAGGGAGGGAGGGAGTGGGGAGGGAGGAAGGCAGTCAGAGGACACTTTGGAAGAGTCAGTCTTTCCTGGCTCCCACTGGGGAACCATCTTGCTGGCTAGAGATAAATATTTCTTGATGTTAAGGTGTTTCATTGTAATGGAACCTCTTGCACACCCAAGAAATTGAACACCTGCTTTGTTTTAAAAGTCACCTTTGATTTTCACACACCTTGACCCTCTGAAAGGGATTTGAGTTTAGCCAGAGTGTCCATGGACAGGATTAGAGAAGGTGGAGACCGTGGGTCTGTTCTATTCCGGCTCTTCTCCGCCTTCTCAGCATGCTCCGTGGTGGCCCCCAACATGGCCCAGACCCCTGAGTGAGGGAGGCTGGTCTTCTCACCCTGGACTGCTGGAACTCCTGGCTGTCCCCCTGCCATCTGGAGCTGAGACAGATACCGATGTGTTGGGTATTTGCAGGATCCACGAGAAGGAGTCGGCAGTGGTGTGCCCCGTGATCGATGTGATTGACTGGAACACCTTCGAGTATCTGGGCAACGCCGGGGAGCCCCAGATTGGAGGCTTTGACTGGCGGCTGGTATTCACATGGCACGTGGTTCCCCAGCGGGAGCGGGAGTTGATGCGGTCCCCGATCGATGTTATCAGGTCTGCCTTCCTGGCTACTCATCTCAGAGCCCATCCTAAGGGAGGGATGGACGACTGGCGGTTAACTTCTATTCCCTACCTGTTGCTTCCCCAGAGCATTTATGTTATTAAGTATCTTGGCTACACAAGTAGATTTTATATTGGTATGCTTCAACTAATTGACTGAAAATTTTAATGGGGGATATATGTGTAAGTTCAAATTTTCATTTTTCCCTGGTGGTGCTGAGGGTTGAATTCTGGGCCTCACACATGCCAGGCTAGTTCTCCAGCCTCCATCCTCTAATATTCTAAAAGCACAGGCTCCCACCCCTACCTCCCCCGACCCCCGCCACCGCCGCCATTATTCATGTCAGGGGGTGGGTTGCATCCCCTTCCTCTTCTTCAGCTCACTTCCCACAGACCTTGTGCCCTCCAGGAAACTTGGTTCTACCCTCCCTGCCCTTGCCCCTGCCTCACAGAGCTCTGGGTGGCTGTCGTGGAAGTGTGTCATACACAGGGGACTTGCCTGTTGAGCTGTCTGTGAACTTCAAGGCGGGGACTACAGGGTGTGTCTGTGCCTCCAGGCTCAGCCTGGCTCAGGGCACAGAGTGTGAGTTCAGATGTGCTTATGGATGGATGAATGCATGAAAGAGCTCAGCTTCCAGGGACATAGACTCCAGGCGGGGAGGTAGTTTAGCCATTCATGAGGGCTTCATGCCTCTTCCATTAAAATATGGGTACCACTTTTTTTTCTAGGTCTCCAACGATGGCTGGGGGGCTGTTTGCTGTGAGTAAGAGATATTTTGAATATCTGGGGTCTTATGATACAGGAATGGAAGTCTGGGGAGGAGAAAACCTCGAGTTCTCCTTTAGGGTAAGTAATCCTGTCTTCTGTTTGGACTCTTCCTGTGTTCCATATTTTCCTCCTCTTTCTCTACCTCCTCTCTTCCCTCCCTCCCTCCCTCCCTCCTGTGTGTTGGTGTATCCCATTATTCTGTAAGACAGTGACACATACATCTTATCAACATGCTTGGCTTTTTATATGACTATTTTAGAAGTGTATTTTTGCATTTCCATAAGACTTGGGCTGGAAAGGACATCACAAGTCTCTCAGTTTCTCACTCTGCTGATGGGGGGATCTGAGGCTGGGAGGAGGGCTGTGACTCAGTGCGTGGTCACTCAGAGTCCGCGGCAGAGCTTGGACTGAAATACCAGAGCCAGAGTCCACCTGGGGCTGCTCTCTGGCCAGCTGTTTAGGAGGCGGCCTCTGTGTGTAGCACACCTGATAGCTTTGGGGAACTGTCTTAAAAACGCAGATTCACAGGTTTCCGTAGACAGTCAGACGGGACAGACTTAGTGTGGGATCAGGAAGTGGCCTTCTGTAGCAGGTCTTGCTGCTGCCCAGGAGCCCCTCCACAAAGCCTTAGCATGTCAGTGATTTCCTCGTCAGCAGAACCTTACAGGTTTAGGAATCAAAACTTAGATTTCTAGCAATGTTTTGTCTGTTGCTCTACCCTCTTGGAAACAGTTAACCGATAAGAATTTGACCTCCTCCCTCCCCCAGCTCTCACATCCTACGTTATAAACACCAGATGCTCGTTCAGACCGTCTTTGGGAAAATGAGGCCCTACATGACCCTGCCTGCCGAGTTTTGGGTGTAATGCTAACGGCTTTTCTGCCTCTTCCCTAGGTGTCAGGATACTCTGCCTCTTCTAGAAGCTTCCTCTCTACCTTTCCAACCTCTCTTCCTCCTTGCTGCTCTCTTCTCTGTGGTATCAGGTAATGGAGACATGTCTGACCCGCTGAGGAAGTGGGTTGCCAGTGAGGTCTTTTGGGCCCTCCCTGGTCAAGTGCATGAGCTTTACTGCCTGGTTTCTGGGGTTCTTAGCTCCTGTGGCTTGTCTGTCTCAGGCTGCTTTCTTGTTCTTTCCCTTGGGGTCAAGTGCAGGCTGGTAAGTGGCCTCTGTCCCCATGGAGACTGAGTGCCTTGGCGGGTGCCATCTCCTGGCTGCACTCCCTGTGGACCAGCAGCCATTCCTTGCTCACCATGTGGCCTCTCCTCTCCACCTCCATTGCAGATCTGGCAGTGTGGTGGCAGTCTGGAAACACACCCCTGCTCACACGTAGGCCATGTTTTCCCTAAGCAAGCTCCCTACTCGCGCAGCAAGGCCCTGGCCAACAGTGTCCGAGCCGCTGAAGTGTGGATGGATGAATTTAAAGAACTCTACTACCACCGCAATACCCGGGCCCGCCTGGTGAGTCTCTCCCCACCTGCACACCAGCAGCCTCCTGGGAACCAAGCACCGCAGTCTGGCTTCCCCAGCAAAGTGGATCTGGTTCCAAGACCAGGGGCAAACTGGGCCTTTCTGATACAGCCTGGGAAAGCCTGTTCTTCATCCATGGTGATGCCCAGTCGATTCTCACTGTCCACAGAGCCGTGGTTTATAGCCACTGCAAATACTGAATTGGTGATTTCCATGCCATTGCTCCTAGCAGGATTAGGTTCCTGTGAGGCTCAGACACAACAGTTTCGCCAGCCAGTTGGGACTATTGTTATGTGCATTTCTGTTTCAGGACACTTTATTTAATAGACATTGTTGGTCCATCAACACTGACCTCATGGCCAAGAGCACTGTAGCCTATGCCTGAGCAGCTCTTACCTAACAAACCTTTTCCCTGTGAGGCATATCACAACCTTCTATTTTTCTTTTACCTTTATTTATTGATGTGTGTGCGTTCATGCATGTATGCATAAATGTCCCCGTGTGTGTGTGTGTGTGTGTGTGTGTGTGTGTGTGTGTGTGTGCACTCAGGAATTGAACTCATGTTGTCAGGCTTGGCAGCAAGTGCCCTTAGCAACTGGACCATATTGTTGGCTCCACATCACTTTCTTAGATTTAGGAATGCAAGAAGCCCTGACTAGGGAGTCAGTTTTGATGACTGGTAAAGTCAGCCACACATGGTGAAAAACAAGATCTCAATGGATCATGGGAAAGACACACATTTTTTTTTTACTTTTTTTAAAAATTTATTTATTTTTTAAATTACACTCATGATACTCATTAATTACACTCATGATATTAATTACATTTGTGGTATTCATAGATTACATTCACAGTATTCATTCAATTATATATATATATATTTTTAATTTTAAATGCTGAATGTCATTTATTGAAGGGGGGAGGAGGTCTTAAATACAGACTTACAGCACAATGGGGGGGACCCCGGAGGGCAGAATTTCGCTACTGATGTTTTACCATCTTGCTTCTAATCTGTTAACGCCCAATATTCAGGATACACAGACAAGGAACTTCTCTTAAGCATCCAGGAGGGTGGAACCTGGCAGGGAATTAGCATAGGGAGGATATTAAGGTCAAGGTGCACAAGCAAGGCAGCAGTTACCCCAAATGGGGGCCAGGGCCCTACAGGTCCCCCTTTTATTAAAAAATGAGCTTCTGTTGGGTTGCGTGGGACGTCAGCAGGTCACCTTACCCGTCATGGAGACGCCTGCCCAGGCCACACAGGTGCTCTGGTTTTTGTTTTTTTCTTTTTCCGAGACAGGGTTTCTCTGTGTAGCTTTGCACCTTTCCTGGATCTCGCTTTGTAGACCAGGCTGGCCTCGAACTCACAAAGATCTGCCTGCCTCTGCCTCCCAAGTGCTGGGATTAAAGGCGTGTGCCACCACCGCCCGGCTAAAGACACACATTTACATTGTGAGTGCAAAACAGGATGACCTTGTTAGACCTTCCTGGAAGCACGTGTGTTGAATAACTTGACGGTCTTGTTTACGAATGTCTGCGACTGAAAGCACCATGAGTATTGATGTTGGGTCACAAACCAACCTCAGCGTGGGGGTGGATTCGCAAGTACAGAAGCAGAGACTAGCCAGGCTTGGCTGAGCTAGCATAGCCAGCCTGGGGTGTGTAGTGTCCTCTGTGGGCCATGGTGCAGGTGTCTTGGCTTTCCTCTTTGTAACCAGCTTGGTTGAGTCCATGAGCCTCTTCTTCCACACCTACATCACTACCCCCGTGGACTCCAGCCACACACTGAGCTGGGCTGAGCCCATGTCCTTTTTACCAACTGAGCGAGCCAGTGTCTCCCCTTAGGTGTATAACCCAGGGGCTGCTTATGCCTCAGGGCCTCATTCTGCCCTTGCCTTAGGGACCTGTGAATCTGCCCTGTACTCCCCACAAGGCTTTGGGCCCATAGGCTCTATTCCACCAAGCTCTACAGGTCAGGTGCCAGCTTTGCGCACCAGAGCGCCACTTGGCAATGCAAGGAGGTCTTCTCTGAGGCATCTGCCCTGGCCCTTGATGGAAATTTCTCCTGAGGCCTCCCAGCAGCCCTGCAGGGTAGCTACCAGCTCCTCATTTGATAGATGAGAAATCTGAAGTGCAGGGGGTGGGGGAGAAGGAGGAAGAAGAGGGAGGGGAGACTGAGAAACTGAAGGAGCCTACCCAAGGCCTGCCAGCTTACAGGATGTGGCAGCAAGCCTGGGGCCTGCACACTCCAGGGTGTCTCTCTCTCAGCTCTGCTGAACCCAAGAGCCAGCAGCCTGATCTCCTGCATGGTCCTGTGCGTCAGGGACGCCACGGTCGTTTGCCTCAGCTTCCTGTGTCCTGTCTAGTGCAGCAGACTAAAACACCTGCCCCTCCCTGTCACCCCGCCTGGAACTCTCGGTTGCTGTTCTCAGAGTGCACCCCCCTTCTCAGAACATGTGAAAGGGGTATTGTATGCACCTGTAGGCTCAATGCCTGTTGGGCTGTGTTGGAAGATGGGCTTTGGTCAACGCTAGGGCACAGTGACTCATTAAAGAAAGGACATCTGGGGTCATTGAGTGGATAAAGGGGCTTGCCACTAAGTCAGAAGACCTGAGTTCAATCCCTGGGATCTCCCTGGTGGAAGGAGAGAACTGACTAAGTTGTTCTCTGGTCTCCGTATGTGCACCGTGGCATGTGTACACACACACTCACGCAACATAAACACTATTTAAAAAAGAACTGGGGGCTTTGCCTGTGAAGTCAGACTTCCAGAAGTTTGCTTACCCCAGCGTTGGTCTCACACTAATAAGTGTCCAGCACACATTTGTACTTCACTACATTGAACGTGCAGATTACTCATGATAATATCTAGGACCCAGGTCTGTGTTTGAGAATGAATACTCAGATTATCAGTAGGAAGAAGGGTACAGCCCGAGTCATGGCATTCCTCTGGTTGGGCACGGAGGGTGGCCTGTGGTCAGAGCCCACAATGCACGGGTCTGAGATGCCGATGCAGGCTTCGCGTCTGGCTCCCAAGCTCTGTCCGCAGGTGCCTTGTCTCCTGATACCATTCTCCTTCCTAGACTCCCCTGTAGCCCTGCCAGGGCGACAGTCTCTTCTCTTGTTGCCTCTGATGGGACTGTCCCTGCTCTAATGGGTTGTTCTGCTGAAGACTGACACTTGATCCCCCACAAAGGGCAATAAGTAAGGGTCTGGGGTACCTCACACTTCTGTCCCGCAGTTCTTTCTTTTAAAAGTAAACTCCATGTAATTTGTTTTATGTGAGTGTGTGTGAACGTGCCGGGGTGCACATATGGAGGTCGGAGGACAATGGGTGGTATTCAGTTGTCTCCTCACAAGCCAAACACTATGGCTGCTTGAACATTCTGTGCCCAGTACCCAGCTCAGTGAAAGCCCATGGGATGGATTATACGTTAGTTAGTGCCTTCAGTGAGGATGGCTCCAGGGCCCGTAGGACTCAACCATTTCGTTTTCTCAGGAACCCTTCGGGGACGTGACGGAAAGGAGGAAGCTTCGGGCCAAGCTCCAGTGTAAAGACTTCCGGTGGTTCCTGGAGACAGTGTACCCAGAACTGCACGTGCCAGAGGACAGGCCTGGCTTCTTTGGGATGGTAAGCAGTGGGTCGTGGCAGATTGGATGTTGCCACATCTTGGGTCTGAACAATGATCCTGGGGGAAGAAAATACGCATTTATGGGTTCCACAGACCTCCCCCATCCCACCCCTCCTGTGTGCACTGTTTTCCTTTCCCTTTGAGCATCTGACTCTGGGTGCGGAATGCTAGGACTGGAAGGCACCTGGAAATTGGCCAGGATGAGCTACGGTTTGTTGTTGCTGTTTCATAAGTGGGGTGTGGGGTGTCATGGTATATGTGGGGATCAGAGAACAACTTTCAGGAGTGGTTTCTCTTCTGTCATTTTGTGAGATCCAGGGATCAAACTCGGGTCGTTGGACCTGTGTGGAAGTGCTTGTGCCCACTGAAGTGCTCTCCAGTTAATTAATTACTGTTCTGGGGATGGGGAGTGAGGCTTGCATGGTGTTTCCGTGTCTTAATTTTTGCTACTATTTTCAGATTACTTTTAGTTGTAATGTCCCCGACCAGTTAGTCATTCCCAACCCTTAGGAACCATAAACTCGATAGTGGAGGCAGGAGACTCACTTCCAGTACTTCGGAAAACCTCAAAGAAACATTTATGGACCGAGGCCATCTAAGACCTGCTTTTGCTAGGAGGTAGACCATCTCATGTGGCCTTCTCCTCCGTGGCTCGTCTGAAGTGCTGGTGTTCCATTTTCGATAACTGCAAAGCCAGGATTTAGTGTTAGTTTGTGTTTTCCACGTTCTGATGTACCAAAACACAGGAATACTGAGTCTCGTCTCTGTGATTCTAGAATAGTCAAGACTCTGTTCCTCTTCCTTCCTCCCCCTCGTCCCATCCTTGGTGGTTTTTGTCCACTGGGACAAACCCCAGGGTCATGTCATTCGCTCCTACACTCTTGAGGGTGCAGCTCTGTAAGTGCGGCATTATCTTAGGCGTCAGACCGCTACCGTGGCCCACCACGTGACCGCTCAGCCTTGCTGCTGCTCACTCTGCCGTTGTAATGCACACTCCTCCAGGTCCTCGGGTTGCTCTTTGGGGGATTGCAGATTCTAGTGGGGATCCCCACACTGTGTCGGACTGTCACATCTTGTTTCAGAAGGCTCTGTTAGCCTGAGTCACACCTCCACATTTTCTCATTAATGACCGCTTTTACCAGGCTTGGTTGTCTGGGGAATGTTTCACTCATGGTACGGTCTGTAAGTTGCACCTCTCTCCTCGATAATTCTTTACCATGGAAGTGAGGCCATGACGCAGAGACGTTTGGGCCAGGGCAGCAATAAGGCTGTGGCTGAGAAGGAGATGCCAGCTTTCAGGCCAGGTTTGTCATCTTAAGGTGGGGCCAAGTTCCCACCTGTTGTCAACACAGGAAAGCATTATAATGACTAGAAAGAGCTAGACAGAGGGACAGGGCTCCTCTCCCTGGGGTGGCCGCTGGGGCCTCTCTCCTCATTGCGTTCTCCCCACTGAACCTTGTGTGACATCTCTTGGTGTGTAGAAATCTGGACCTAGGTGCCACCTTTGTGTCTCCTTTAGCTCCAGAACAAAGGACTCAGAGGGTACTGCCTTGACTATAACCCTCCTAATGAAAACCAGATCGACGGCTACCAGGTCCTTTTGTACCTCTGCCACGGGATGGGGCAGAACCAGGTAGGTGTGGGCCTCAGTGGGGAAGGGGCAAGCTTTGCCACTCTAATTTAAAAAAAAAAAACTTTTCATTGTATTTATTTACTTTTTATTTGTGTACGTGTGTGTACGTGTGCCTGTGGTGTGTGTGTTGAAGCCAGCGGGCAAATGCTGGAATTTGTTCTCTCCTTCTACTGTGTGGGTCCCAGGGATAGAACTCAGGCCATCAGAGCCTTATTAACCAGCTGACCCACCACACCAGCCCTCTGTGTGTTCTTTACAAAATGAAATATCTGGGTTTTGTTTGCTTTTCCTGTCGGAGGACGACTCAGTGGCAGAGCACTAGCCTGGCGGGTGGGACTCACTGGTGTCTGTTACTTTGGAGTCACCATTGCAGGAAGAACCAATGGGAGGAAGGTCATCTGGGCTCAGGACTTCAGAGCGTTCAGCTCATGGTGGCTTGGCCCTGTGTGCCTGGGCAGAGCATCACGGGAGCAGGAATGTGAGGTGGAGCAGTCCCCATCATGGGGTCAAGGTGGAGGAAAGGGATACAGTAGAGGGCCAGGGCAAGATCCGGTCCCAAGGACATGCCCCCCTGGACATGCTTCCTCCAGGAAAGCCTGCTTCTTGCTCATCACCACTTGCCGATCCGTCAGAGGATTATAATGTAGACAGTGGAAAGGGGTACATGGCGAGACTCAGAAGGACAACGAAATTGAACATATGCCTTCTCCCTCCTGGGTTGGCGTGAAAGCTCTAGATGATGTGCTGGGAGTTGTCACAGCGCTGCTTCCAGATGCTTTAACTTCGTCACGTGTCCTTCGAAGGTGTCACTCCCTGTGGCCTCTTGATAATTTGACTTGATGCTCTCATTATTGTCTAGTTAACTGGTTGTCCGCCTCTCTGTTTTTGTCATTGAAAGTAACTCTGTCACTAACTTGGATCAGAAAGAAGAAAGTAATAGATCTATATTTTATAGGATTCCTTTGAATTCGTTCCTTTAAAGTTTTTTTTTAAAGATCGTGTGTGTGTGTGTACGTGAGCATACGTGAGCCATGGCATGAGTGTGAAGGTCAGAGAACAGCTTGTGTGAGAGTTGGTTCTCTCCTACTTTGCGGGTTCTGGGGATTGAACTCAGGTCATCAGGCTTGGTGGCAAGCACTTTTAACTGCGAGCCAGCCCCAGAATTAAATAAAATAAGTTTTGACGCATGGTATCAAAACAGTGTTGGGGAAATTGCCGCAGGTAGGGCCCAGGCAGATCTTTCTGGTTTAAGTGCTGTGGTTCAAGCTGGGCAGAGAGGCTCACTTTTAGGTTTTCTGAGGATTAGAGCAGGAGACAGCCCAGGAAAGAGGTTGATGTGCCAGAGTGGGTCACCACCAGGGATGCAGACGTTGGGGATCAATTGGTTTGGGACCTATAGAGCTTCACTGCTCTGAAGAGCCCCAGACACTCGGAGATGGAGAGAAGGAGGCACAGCATTTTTCTCCCACTCCTGCTTACCATTTGAGCGTAAGCCTCCTCCTAGCCTGAACTTCCAGACTGCCATCATTCCAACCCCACCCCCTCCCCCAGCCTTAGATTATTTGGGTTCTTCAATACTTCTTAGTGCCCTGTTCCTTCAAGCTGAGGATATCCATCGGAACCCTCAGAGTTCGGGCCCATCTCACCCCGAATCCTAGCCTCCTGTTTGATGAACCCTTTAGAGATGGGTGGAGAAGCATTGCACCGTGTATTAGAGGCAGGAGAAGGTGCCTTGTCAAAAATGCTAAGTAATATAGCTTCTTGGGCCCTTCTGAGAAAGAACCCTTATTCCTACTCTGTAGTGGGACCAGGGACCAGGATCTTCCCCAAGTATTGTAGAGATGCCAAGCACACCAGGGTAGGAAACATGTTGTCTGGGATGAGAGAAGTCTTTCTTTTTTTGGGAGTGGGGTGGGGTAGGGTGTTAAGCCTCTAATGCAGTGTGAGGCCAGTGTGGTGGCCCACACTAAGCAGATGCTCTACCACTGAGCATACCCCAGGCCCCAAATCTTCCAGGCCTTTTTTTTTTTATAGCCGTTTAATTGGAAGAGGGAGAGACTGAGGCAGAGAAGTGGCTGCTCAAGGTTGCAGACAGCCCCTAAGACAGGTCCGTTTTCTTTCCCACCCAGCCCCAGCCCACCCTCCCTGTCTAGTAAATGGGCTGGACAAGAGAGGAACGCTCCACCACACTGACTACGCACTGCATTAGAGGCCAGCTCAGGGCCCCAAGACACCTGGAGCCCTAACAGGGTCATGGCAGAGGTGGGATGGGGTGGTGGTGACCCAATCCACCCCATTATCCCCCCTAGATCAGTGGTTCTCAACCTTCCTAATGCTGCGACCCTTTAATACAGTTCTTCATGGTGTGGTGACCCCCAGCCATATAATTATTTTCATTGCTACTTCATAACTGCTGTTTTGCCCCTGTTGTGAATCGTGGTGGAAACACCTGGTATGCAGGTTGAGAACTGCTGCCCTGGATGATCTTGTTCAGGGCATCTCCTTCCACATCGCAAGGTAAACTGACGCGTGTCGGTCACCCTGTTGTTAGTTTTTCGAGTATACATCCCAGAATGAAATACGCTACAACACCCGCCAGCCTGAGGCCTGCATAGCTGTGGAGGAAGGGAAGGATGTCCTTATCATGCATCTCTGCAGTGACACCGTTCCGGAGAATCAGGAGTTCATCCTACATGAGGTCAGTGATGTGAAGCTCTCTGCCATCTCTCCAGGTCTGTAAGACAGTGTGGAAGCCAGGTGTCCCTTCTAGCCTGGTCCCAGGGGGTCTCAGACACTGACGCTGGGAGGTGACTGCAGAGTGTGTGACTTCTGGTGACAGTGGGGCTTTCTTCTCTTTCAGTATTTTCTCTTATACCATGAGTGACAGCAGGTTGTAATACGAAGTAGAGTTGTCACAAATGGATGGGAGTGAGATGGAGTTGCTAATTCAAGTGTCATAGTGGTCTAAGCGCTTGAACATGAGCTTAGACCCAAGCATGAGTCGCCCTGCTTCTCTGAGCTTCATTTCCCCCTTGCTCTGCAATGGGCTTGTTAACAGCAGCCCTGCCCTGCCCCAGGAAGGACTCAGTGGGTTCCCAGGACTTCCCGTGGAAAGCTGAGGCCCTATAGAGACTCGTGGATGTAACCGAGCAGACAGTCTGGGATGGAAGTGGCTTTCCAGATACTGTTGATTGAGGGTTTGGTGTCATCGCACACCTAGAAGACACAGGCCCCTAGCCCTCTGGCAGCAGGTTTTACAAAGAGCTGGAGGAAGTCAGTCCAAACAAAAAGGAGTTATCTTCCAGTATCTACTCCTGACTAGCCCCAGGGATGGACAGAGATTGCACTGCACTACTCATGAATGGGTTCATCTGAAATCCTATTCAAAATTGAAATATATAATAATAAGCAGTGGATTTTGCAGGCTCCCTGGAAGAGCTGAACCCTGTAGTGTTGCACTCCTATAATCCCAGCACTCGGGAGGCTGAGGCAGGGGGATTGTGAACTTCAGGCCAGCAAGACCCTGTCTTAAACTAAAATCGACTAGGCAGAGTAATGCACACACCCTACAATCTGTTCTCCTCTTCCCTTTGCGTTTATCTTCTGTTTGTAAGCTGTGCCGAACCCCAGAGAGCGATAGGCCGATGTGAAACAAGGTTGGCCTCACACTGCGTTAAGAATTTCACTGTAGGGCTGGAGAGATGGCTCAGTGGATACAGCACTCGACGTACGAGCCAGAGGATAGGCGCTCAGATTTCCAGTACCCACCTAAAAAGACAAAACTGGGGAGGCAGCCACCTGGGAGGCAGCCCTTGGGAGTCGGGGATCCTCACAGCAACCTGGCCGGCTAAACCGGTGAGCATGAGATTCAGGAGAGACCCTGTCTCAAGTAAAGAAGGTAGAGGTGAAGGCATGTCTTCCTCTGGTCTCTGCATGCACATACACCTGTGTGTACACGCACACACAAATAATTTTACCTTAAAATTTAGTGATCACTTAAGAAGTAAGTTTGTGTAGAAGGCAGGGCAGAGAGGTACTATAGTGAGTCACTTACTTTTAGCCTCCTTGGGAGGTAACTTGGGGGGGCCCTGGAAGAGTTGGGGTCAGCAGCATCTAGCTGCTTACAAGGCCTCTCCCTCAGAACTGGGAGATTATGCATTCTGACTGGGCCTTTGTTAAATCCTTACAGGGATACAGCTTACACCACAGAGAGAGGGAGGGACAAGAGACACAGCAAAGACAGGCTCCCCATGCCCTGGGCCAGGGTGGGGAGAGAGAAACAGGGCCATTAAAGATCCCACACCCTGTGAGACCCACTGCCTTTTAATCAGGCTGGGAACAGATAGCCAGGGCGCTCGGGTCCCTCACCCGGCTGCAGCCAAGTTAGGAGTATGGCCAGGTCCCCTGACTCTGTTAAAATGCTCAGGAGAAGGAAGTTATCAGGGATGGAGTTAGGTAGTGAAGAGACCCAAGGGAGGTAAATAAAGGATCTTGGTTGTGATTTGGGGGAGACAAGCTAGAGGTGCTGACCCATCCTCTTGAGTAGCCAGCAGGTGGCGCTGTTTTGCATGGCTGACACATTTCTGAAATGCTAAAAATCATTCCCTGGGGTCTTCAGAATCTGCCTTACAGGAAATGAGGCTTTTCTGAGGAGTCTCTAAAAATCATCTTGAATGTGCAACGTCTGTTATCATTTGTAGGACGGCACGTTAGTTCACAAACAGACCGGGAAATGTGTCGAAGCCACAAAGAAGGACGCTGGCCACAGTTATGTACCACTCTTGCGGGACTGCACCGACTCAGCTAAACAGAAATGGGTCTTCAAGGAACACGTGTCATAGCGCGTCGCCTTGTCAAGGAAGAAGCCCATCATGGCCATGAACTCTGTACCCAATGAGATGGAGGAAGTGCATGGTCGCCATTTGTGAATGTGTTGAATTTCACAAGAATGTGAATAAGTTTTGTACAGATTTTGAAAACTTTAAACATGTCTCCCAGTACCCTGTTTTCTAAGGGTAATCCTAAGATGTTACCTTTGGTATTTGGAAAGGCTGATAGGATTTTTTTTTTCCCTATCAAGATGTGCATTTTACAACGGTGCCTTTTAGTCTCACTAGCAAGAAGGTAAATATTTTATTTTGGTACTTACAAGGATCCCTGGGTATGTTTGCACAAACTGATAATACCTCAAATGTCGAGTTAGAGTTTTCTCAGTGGGGTGAGATGGACGCTGGAAACATCGTGTTGATTTCTTCAGGTGTGAGTTAGATGAGATGGTCTAGATTTATATAATAAAGAATGCTTTTTTGCTTATTTATGTGTTGATGCCACAGTCAGAACTCTCTCATTATCTTCATATGGACCAAAACAGACTAACCAAACCTGAAATTTCAAAGAAACACTATGGATTACCAAGAGCATCCAAACCTGAGAGTGTATTTCTAACAATGCCTACCGGGAGGGTGGCAGGTGGAGTTTAGAAGTGCTTAGCCACTGTGACTTTAAAACATGTTTGTATAACTTTTAATCTTTATCACCAGGTAGTGCCAGGGAGAAATGTCATATTCTACATGAAACTCAATTTTCAAGATGTTTCTTAAATAGTATTTGATTATTTAAATCACCATGAGGGTTTGTGATAAAGCAGCTGCTGTGGTTACTGCTCAGTAATGCAGATGTCTAGATGATCCTAGATCAGTTCCCAGAGCTCGCTGACTTGTTAAAGCTAATAGGAACGATTAAAAATACCATCAGTGAACTCGGAATGTAGGTCAGTTGGTAGAGTGCCTGTGTAGCGTGCACGAGGCCCTGGGTTCAATCCCCAGCACCTCATTTTTTTAATAGGCTTGGTGGCACACCCCTAATCCCAGCACTTAGTAGGTGGAGGTAAGAGAATCAGAAGTTGAGGGTTATCGCTGGCTACAAAGAGAGTTTGAGGTCAGCCTGTGGGCTACAGGAGGCCCTGTCTCGAGAAAACATCAGTGAGAAGGTAGACTGTGGATCTTGTTTTTGTCCCAGTCAATTGTGAAAACACACATGTGATTCATTAAAAAGTGTCTCCTTGTGTCTCTAGCTCTTCTCTCAAGCATTCTACCCCAAGGAGATCTTTCTAGAATGATGCTAACAGCTCCTCAGAAACAGATCTGCTTTGCCTGGATCCACCTGATGCACCTTAGCTCCTCTGTACTTCCGGTTTGTGTGAGTGAGATGGAGCTCATGAAACAGAGTTGGAGGCAGGAGCAGATGAGGGCTTAGCCTGGTTTGGGGCATGGGGAAGGGGCTCTGAGTCCCTCCCTGCCTTTTTTTTTTTTTGCATATGTGTGTAATGTGTGTATACATGCATGTCCACATATCTGAGGCACATGTGTGTAGAGGTCAGTTTGACTTAAGGTGTCTTCCTTGATCATTCCCTGTGGACCTCCATGTTGGCCAGGCTTTTCTGTGGATACTGGGGATCCATCCTCTGCTCCTCACTCATTCAAGTCAAGCACCTGGTGCACTGAGCCAGCCTACCCCTTTAGATTCTCATGAACATCATGAATGCAAAACACAATGCACATCAGCAGGTGTTTATTGAGGAGCCAATACCAAACAATGCAGTTGTTTTCTCTTTATGGATTAGGCAGCTCTTGAGCAGGCGGGAGTGTGGGGTAGGGCAGCGTCTGCATGGCTCTGCTCTCAAGCTGAGGGCAGGGTGGGCCTGGCCTTCCCCTGCTCCTGCTGTGGAGACTTGTAGATCAGGGGAGGGACCACTGCTCCACTTCCCCCTGCCTTCCGTAGTGTATGGTCAGGTGGCCTGATGTAGGAGGAGCCCCTCCCCAAACCCAGGAAAACAGCCTGGGTGGGCCAGACGCGAAGCCGGCGTCCACCAATGCGCCCAGAGTGTGGGTGGCTGCACCTGTGTCTGTGTGCATCCTCGGCATGGCCGCCAGCTGGCTTGGCTGGAGGAGTCAGCTCACTTACTCCTTCCACCGGGAGCAGTCCGCTTTAGTGTGTGAGAAGATCTCAAAAATAATCTCCTCTTATTTTTGGAAACATTACAATATTTGAGGAGGCTTTCCCTGCAGTGATGGGTGGAGGATCTTAAAAAGGCCGCATGGATGTGAGGAGGTGCCCCTGCTGTCTTGCCTGTGGCTTCCCATCTCCACCTGACCACGGGAAGGTGTGGGTGCAGTGCTAATGTGCGGAGTTGCTGAGGCAGATTGCCTTGGGTCCTAGGATTCCATTTTAATTTCATCTGAGGAGCTCTCAGGGGAGTGTCACCCTAGCCTGGCCTCCTGGGGACCTGGGTGTTTGATGGTGGATGTTTAGGGTATGTTTTGCATGGATGACTTCTGTATCCTAGAGGATAGCCTGATGCCCAAGTGAGCAAGTATCCGTTTCACAGAATTTGTTTCTATTAGCAGATGGGTGTGGTTCTTCTCTCTCTCTCGGGTCTAATATAACTAGCTAGATCTCTGGGAGAGCCCTGACCTGGAAAGAACCAAGTTAGTGTTAGGGGTGTCAGCCAGCATGCCATAGGGAGGAAAGGAAAATCACACGGAACAGCAATGTATCACAGATCTGGAGGAGTGGGACAGGGCTTGGGTTAGTCAGGGTGCTCTGAGGAACAGAGCTGACAGGATGAATCTATATATAGAGAGAAAGGGGCTCTGTTAGAGTGGCTCACAGGCTGTGGTCCCGCTAATCCAACAATGGCTGTCTACCAGTGGAAGGTCCAGGAGCCCAATAGCTGCTCAGTGCTCCAGGTTGGATGTCTCAGCTGGTCTTCAGTAGACACCAGGATCCCAAAGAAGTAGGCTGTAATGCTAGTGAAGGCATGGACTTGCCAGCAAGAGTGAGAGCAGACAGGTAGAGCAAGCTTCTTCCATGACCTCTATACAGGCAGGTCTTCACACCTCAAAAGATCGGATTAAAGGTGGGTCTTACCACTTCAAGTGATTTAATTTTGAAAAAAAAAAAAAAAAAAACAAACCCTCTCAGGTCTGCCCAGCCACTTGAGTTTTAGTAAATTTTAGATGTGTCAAGGTGACAATGGGGCCAGCAGGAAGAGGGAGCTGTCAGAGACGTACACAGTCAGCCAGGGAGTGGGGGCGCTGGTGACCAAAGCCTCTGCTGGGTTCGGGGTGTTGTCTTAGCCCTTTTCCCCACAGGGTTCAACAGGTGTGTCAGAGTGGAGGCACTGTGCAAAGTCCCACCAGGACAGGTGGTCCTCACAGCAGATCTGCAGTCCACACTGGCTGTGGGAGTCGGTGGGGTGAGTCTCTTAGGAGAGTGATCTCCGGGAGATGGGTGTACAATTCAGACTGAGGAACTAGGGATGGAGGAAATAGCTGGAAGTGATGCTCAGGGTGACCGCCCCTGTCTCTGGCATGAGCAAGTTAACCCTATACTCACTGGAGGCTGAGACAATGTGCATAAAGTATCACCTAATTTAGATAATGGTTCTTACAGAATGAGAATCCACTACAGATTTATTGCCTATCTGTGTGATGGTGGCATAAGTGTGTCTTGTCATCTCTCTCTTTCTCTTTCTCCCTCCCTCTCCCTCTCCCCCTCTCTCTCTCCTTCCCTTCCTCTCTCCCCTCCCTCCCTCCCTCTCCTCCTCTCCCTCTCTCTTTCTCTCTCTCCCTCCCTCCCTCTCCTCCTCTCCCTCTCTCTCTTTCTCTCTCTCTCTTTCTCTCTCCCTCCCTCCCTCTCTCCCCCCTTTCCCTCCACACACATACACACACACACGCACACGCACACGCACACGCACAGAGTGTTGATCAAGCCCCCACTGCCTTGTGCATACTAGGCAAGCACTCTACCACCAAGCCCCAGCCCTCTTAGCTATATTCTTTAGTTACTTGTTGAGCACATGTCTTAGACATCACAATATGCTTCTTAAATTTCTCACAGTCTTCAGCTTATTGTTGAATTAATTCTAGTAAAACTTGGCTGGATCAATCCGTTTCTCCCCTCTTTTCTGTTATGGACATGGTATAAACCCAGCAGCAGAACGGCACAGTTACTGCTTTGACAGTAAGAGAAGAGTGTGTAGAGTGTGTACCTTCAGTCCTTTAGTCTCCTGGCGTATGTTCCAGTTGCTCTCTGAGGCTCCACGTATTGTCTGCTTGCATTGTAAGGACATTAGTGCTTCTCCTAGGGTTGGTCAGATCCGTTTGTAGCAGGCTCTCTTTGCTTATTTGGAAATGTTTTTGTCCTGCCTTGCGTGTTTGTGAGGTGGGTAGTTTAGCTGGGTATTGGACCATCCTTGGAAGTGCTTGTTTACTCTAGGACTGGGGTCCATAAAACTACATGAGTCAGATTGCAGAACTTTCTGCTGTGACAAGGATGCCCATCCTCCGGTTACCACTACAGGGCCCTCACGTCCTTCTGAACTCCAGCAGCTCCAACAGCCAGTCTTTACCAAAGATCTATTTAAGGAGCCACACACTTTCTCTGTCAGGTTTCTCATAATCTGCCCCACCCCGCCATGCTGTAGGTCTCTGTTACAGTAGTGTCTCCCTTCCAGATGTCGGTTGGTATTTCCTATTGCAGCCGAGAACTTAGCAGGTGAAATTGGCACTCACCTGCTTTCTCACAGCCCCATGTAGGTCATAGGGCAGGCTGTGCTCAGCGTTGCTTGTTTCTCAGCTCTGGGTCTCTGAGTGAAATCAAGATGTGGCCTGCTGCTGTCTCCTCTAAGACATGGGTTCTGTTTCCCAGCTCACTCATAGTGGAAATCGGTCCCTGTGGTTGTGGGACTGAAGCTCGCTGAGGTCACTGCTGAGAACATGCTGCTGGCAATGAAGAAGTAAGCTGCCATGTTGTATGGTATGACTAGGGTTCAGGACGGCCTCTAGGAACCAAGCTCAGGCTGAAGGTCCAGGAGCAGACAGCCATCAGTGCTTTTCTTCCATCCATAGGAACGTGGACACTGTATGTGCAGTGGGATTGGGGTACCAGGGATGACTGCCTCTGGCATGCCTACTGACCATTCTAGAAGATTCCGTTTTGTAGACTGATTAAAAATTCCTAAGGAGTAAAATTTTTTCACGGGACAAAACACCTTGTTGATCAAGAAGGGGCTTGTTTTTCTTAGAAGTTTGATTATTGTGTTAATATTTTTATATGTAACTACATATATTATTTACATATAAATACAAAAATATAAATTATATTTATTTGTGATATAGTGTTTTTTATGGACTGAAGTGTCCTCTCCTAGCAGCTTCCCTTTCCCTTCCTGTCAGGACAGCTCCTCACACACTCCTGTGCACTGAGGGAATCACCGCCACTTGGAGAACAGGGGCAGTTCTAGGGCGGGCCGGAGGGTCTTCATGCCATTGCTTCTGGGCTGTAGGTTTCCTGCAGCTCCCGCGTTCTTCCTTTTATTCCTTTTCTTCATCCCGCCCCTTTCCTCCATATCTTTCCTTTCTTCTCGCAACTAGCAACCCCTCTGTGTCTGTCTGTCTGTCTGCCTGCCTCTCTGTATCTTCCCCCACTTCTTTCTCTTTCTCTCTCTTTCCTGGATATCATGATGTATCCCAAACTGGCCTTGAATCCTCCATGTAGCCCAGGCTATCTCAGTCTCCCAAGTGCTGAGTTTACTGGTATGTGTCTCTGCCTGCTGTTTGGGCTGCATTTTCAGCAGCGAAGACCTTAAGTGAGACTAAGAAGGAGGCAGGGCTGTGGTGAGATCCTGCCTGGAAAGAAAGGCAAAGGAGGCTGGGGCCAGCCCACGGGCCTGCCTTCCTTGTGTGACTCACTAGGGGGTGGTGTCAGCTTGGAAATGGGACAGTGCTTTTGTGGGAGACAATTGGTTTTTAAAATCCTGCAAGTCTGAGATCCATGAGATGGATGAACACCTGAGAGACACCCAGGGGCCACCCAGGGCCAAATCTAGTTGATGGGGGAGATGGAGGCTGTTGAGGGAAGGGTATGTTTGCAGACAGAGCCAACTAGAGCTGACTTTTCTGCATCAGGATTTCACATTTTCTTAATAACTGTCGTCTGAATTCGGCTTTGTTGAAGTTCTGGAAGTGTCAACAGGGCTTCTTTTAAAACTGCCCCTTTACAAACTGGTTTGCTAGATTGTATTAAGTTCCAATCTTGGGAAAAGGTTCTGAGGCCTTTGACATCTGGTCTGGCACATCACAGCTGCAATATTCACTTGATAAGTGTGGCTGGAAATGCTTCCTAGTGGCCTGGAGAGATGGCTCAGTGGTTAAGAGCACTGACTCTTCTTCCAGAGGACTTGAATTCAGTTCCCAGAACCTACATGGCAGCTCACAACTATCTGTAACTCGAGTTCCTGGAGATCCATCTCCCTTTTCTGTACCCTCAAAATCCAGGCGTGAAGGTGGTAGATACACAGGCATGCAGACAAAACACTCATATGCATAGAATAAAATTAAAATCAAAATAAGCTGTATCCTCAGTTTCTTTCTTTTTTGGTTTTTCGAGACAAGGTTTCTCTGTGTAGCTTTGCGCCTTTCCTGGACTCACGCTGTAGCCCTGTAGCCCAGGCTGGCCTCGAACTCACAAAGATCCACCTGGCTTTGCCTTCCAAGTGCTGGGATTAAAGGCGTGTGCCACCACCGCCCGGCTCAATTTCTTTCTTTAAGGGTAGTTTCAGAGGTTTGCTTTCTACTGGGATTAGATTGTCTGATCTTGTCAGGTTGGTTGTGGGGAAGGACCGTGGTCTCCCATGTGTAGCTTTTACTGATGATGATGATGATGATGATGATGATGATGACGATTACCACAATCAAGGCACTGTTCTAAGAATGCCCTACCAGTGAGCTCACTAGATGCTTAAAATACCTGCCAAGATGCCAGTCCATACAAACCCTGGCCCTGATTTAGTTAAAAATACTGGGGAGGGCAGGGAACTGGTCTGAGGTCACATAGCACCCAGGACTTACTCCAGAGCTCAGTGGTTGCTGCTCTTTCTTCTCAGAGTGGGGAGAGGTGACTCACAGGTCCCTGAGGGTCCCACAGCTCCCACACCCTGGAGTAGGTCCATCCCCTCACCCTTAGCCCACTTACATAACACTGTTAGCTCCAGCCTGAATGAATGAGTTTGCCCCACTTGGAGAGCACAGGAGATTTTGTGACTGATTTATATCTCTGTGCAAGCACATTTCTGTGAAAAGTGCCAAGTCAAGAGAAGAGCCGGGGACCATGGCCCACATGCAGAGCCACAGAGGGGTCAGAGTGCCCCTCTCTGTGAGTGCACTTAGAATTTCATCTGTGACCTCACCCACCCTCCACCCTCTCTCTCTTTAAAATGGCAGGGACTGGGTGAGGTATTTCTTCAGTTTTTGCCTTGTAAGATCCTTGCTGCCCTGCCAGAGAGGCCACAGTCAGAGCCCAGATCAGCTGTGATTGCTCCATCTACCCTGTAGCCATCTTCAAGGATTCAGTCCCTATGGAACGGAAGCTTCTGTCCCAACTGCTGAATCATGAAACTTCTGTGAATCATCCTGAACTTTTTACAAGGCAGGGGTCAGTGAGAGAGAGTGTTCCTGAGAACGTTGAGAGAGATTTCAGCACCCCACAAAGGAATTGCCAGATGCATATGGCCATTGGTACTGCTCTGGTGCAAAGTCAAGAAGGATTGCAAAGCACCACTTGACTCTCACTGGCAGCTGTGAGCGAAGAAAGCAAGTAACTGTAGAAGGTTCTACAGGGACTTCCAGAAGTCAAATGCTCACCTCCCCATCATTACAAGAACCCCTCACACGTGTCTCCAGCCATGCGGTCAGCCAACCTTAGCCCATCTCCTGCCAGTGAGCAGCAGTCTTCACATGACACCCACTTCCTGGTAATGCTGGGATGAGTCTCCCTGGGGCTTCATTCTTGCTCTGGATCTCCTCGGAGACCACCCAGTGTGTTTGCTCTTAGCCTCTGGGTAGTCCTTTAGAGTGGAGATGTCCCGGAGTCTCCTCTGCTCCAGCACAGCCAGCCAGCCTTGCTTCCTCCACCATCCTGGTGGGGTGTGGTTTTCGTGGGTTTCCAGGGAGAGAAGCCAGTGGCAGCATTAAATCTTCTGCATTTAACTGGAAGTCTGGATTTGGTACTGCTCCATGGCCGACCGGTCCAGGCTGGACTCAGACACCTCAGGGCGGATGAAAGGGGCTTCACTAGGCTGGGGGGTGCATGTATATGACACAAGACAGACAGACAGACCTGCTGGGCATGGTGATACCTACCTGGAATCCCAACACCTGGGAGGTAGAGGCAGGAGGATGTGGAGTTTAGATCATCCTTGGCCACACAGTCAGAGGCTAGCCTGGGCTACATGAGAACTGGCCAAGCCTCAACTCTTTTCCATTGAGGCCAGATTTGTCTACAGAGTAAGTTCAAGACCAGCCTGGGATTCATAGCAAGATCCTTTCTCAAAAGAAATAAAAACAAAACAAAAAATACCTTTAAGAATACCTGTAAACGGAGTCTGATTCCAAACCTTATTACTACAGAAACAACTGAAGACTGAGGTTGGACTTTGCTCAGCAGGAGAGATGAAGTCAGAAGTTACGTTAGGGACTGGTGCTATCCTCAGCTTGACTGCTTGGACTCTGGGCAAGCCACCTCACCTCTGAGCCACCCTCTGCCCCATGTATAAGAACAGGGTCTGGACTGGGAGGGGGCACTGAGCATTATATGAATTAGTATGGAAACGGCACTCCCTTCACCCCATACCTATTTGGTGGTGCTCAGGGAGCACTCACTGAGGGAGAGAATGCAGATGTTTTGCAGACAGATTCCAGCGTCTTAGACCTAGAGAGCTGGGGACTGAACAGTGTCAGGAGCAGCAAAGAGAATACATTGCTGAACCAAAGAGCATGGGCTTCCCTCCCTCCACAGGGATATTAATTTTCAACTCCTGTCCTCCATAATTACTTTAGCTCTCTGGGGGAAAATAAAAATCTGAGAGCCATAGGAATTCTGGTCGGGTCATTTCTGCCTAGTCTATTTACTGTGGAGTTGGGGTGCCACTCCCACCCCTCAAAGGGAACCAGAAGGGGCCAGTTGGTTCATGCTTCCTGTCTGAAGACACGTGGCCCCTCTAAAATCCTCCAGGCTGGAATTTGGAGGAGCTGGGAGCTTGTCCCGATATGGATGGAGTTCATTTCACAGCTTTTGGAATCAGAAACTGGAGGGAAATAAAAACTGCCTTTTCTAGGTCAGGTTCTGGATGATTCCGGGAACTTGTCCACAGAACCAATTGATTTATGGAGACCCAGCTGTGAGGAACTGCACACAACAGGGCTCAGAGGAGATCCACTCCAGATGTGGCCTCATTAAAGGCAGGGCTAGAACAATGGAGCCCAAAGGCATCCATGCTCAGTCTATTGGGCCACGAAGACAGGGTGGCCAAGGCTCTGTGGTGTCAGCTGCTGTCTCCAAGCTGGGAAGTCTCTGAGAACTCATTCTGTCCAACTCCAGCAACTACAGATGAATGAGCAGAGGCCCAGGGAGGGAAGACACCAGCCCAGTGTCACACAGCACCAGGACTCTCATTTTCTGCCGCTGGCCCAGGGTCTGTCCCAGCTCAAGACTGTCTTTGATGAGAAGCAGAGCAGGCTTGGCTCTGCCATCCTCTGGTGTCTTTGGTTCTTTTCCTGTTGCTGTTGTAAAAACAACTGAAGAGAAAAAGGATTTGTCTTAGCTCACAGTCCAAGGCACAGTCCATTATGGTGGGGAAGTCAAGGTGGAAGAGCCTGAAGTAGTGCCCATGGTGGAGAAGCAGAGAGGGGTGCATGCGCATCAGTCCTCAGCGGGCTTCCTCCATTTCATACAGTTCAGAATGCCCTGCCCAGGGACTGGCCCCGCCCACAGTCAAGATGGATGCCTACATCAATGAACTTAAGACAATCCCCCCCAGGCATGGCTCTCTAGAGCTGTCTTACCTCCTGGGTGATTCTGTGAACACTCACCATTGCAGATGGTAAGGCTGGCCCTATGGTAGAGCCATGCTGCCGTTGACTAGAACGGGAAGCCTTGCTGACGCTAGAGCTTTGTGAAAACAAGCCCCTCTCCACCATGCCACTTGAGCTCCTAGGCTCCCAGTGACACCATTCTTGGCCCTCATACCCTGGCACTGTCTTCATGGGTTCTTGTTTAGGGTGTGTGGTCTCTCTTCCAAGGATAAGGGGAGTGGGTCTGACACCAGGGGTCAGGACACATGCTTGCTGGTGTGTCTCTGTTGGGAGTAGATTTTGGCTTGGGGTCTTGGAAACTAAATCCACACCTGTAGTTGGTATTTCTTTCCTATTTGACTCGTGCTCTTTGGGAGCCCACCACCCAGCTCCCAGATAAATCACATGGAAGCTTATTCTTTTTTTTAATGAATGCCAGGCCTTAGCTTGGCTTGTTTCTTGCCAGTTTTTCTTAAATTGTCCCATTTATCTTTTGCCTCTGGACTTTTATCTTTCTCTATTCTATATATCTTTCTTTCTTACTCCGTTGCTGGTTGTGTAGCTGAGTGGCTGGCCCTGATGTCCTTCTCTCCTCCTGCTCCTCAATCTTCTCCTCCCAGATTTCTCCTCCTGTTTATTCTCTCTGCCTGCCAGCCCTGCCTATCCTTTCTCCTGCCTTGCTATTGGCTGTTCAGCTCTCTATTAGACCAATCAGGTGTTTTAGACAGGCACAGTAACACAGCTTCACAGAGTTAAACAAATGCAACATAAAAGAATGCAACACATCTTTGCATCATTGAAAATTCCACAGCATAAACAAATGTAACATCTTAAAATAATATTCTACAGCACACACCAGATGGAGTCCCAGATCAGGCTGGTTCCTGGTGTATGAACGGGCATCTTTGACACTTTATTTTCACCAGATCATTACAAAATATGAGCCAATTCTAACAATATATAATTTCATTAAGTTGCGTAATCTTTGAATCTATTTAATTGTAGTATATGATGTTTTTATTTCCAAGTTTTTTAATAATAAAAAAGTAAAAATTCAAGTTCACTGCTGAAAATTTGGAAACTACAAAAACATTAAGAAACCACTGGAGTTTTCTGTGTCCAGCAGTAACAGACTGAAGCGTTTCCCTCTAGTCTTCTGTTTAGATTTTCTGCTGCATTGTTGAAGGAGCCACTGAGCTAAAGCCATTCTGTGTGTGTGTGTGTGTGTGTGTGTGTGTGAATGAACATGTCTTAACTAAAAAAAGTGCCCTGTTCATAGTCTCCTCTCCTCATGACTTCCTGTTTTCCTTTTTTACCCCAGGGAGTGCCACTTTACTTTTATGTCATGTTCGTAGATGATGATGATGATAGATAGATAGACAGACAGACAGTCAGATAGATAGATGATAGATAGATGGATAGATAGATAGATAGATAGATAGATAGATGATAATGATAGATAGATGATAGACAGACAGATAGATGATAGATGATGATGATAGATAGATAGATAGATAGATAGATAGATAGATAGATAGATAGACAGATAGATAGATAGATGATAATGATAGAGAGATAGATAGATGATAGACAGACAGATAGATAGATGATGATGGTAGATAGATAGATGATAGACAGACAGACAGATAGATGGATTATAGATAGATGATGATAGATAGACAGACAGATCATGTACATAATCTAGATTCTACATATGAGAGAAATATGTGTTTCTCTGAATCTGGTTTATTTTGCTTGATGTGATGATCTCTATCTAGTTCATTCATTTTTCCAGCAAATGAAAAATGTTATTCTTCTTTATAGCTGAGCAAAATGCCATCCTGCATATGTACCACAATTCTTTAGCCATTTAGTGGTGCTGCAGTGGACGTGGATGTGCAGTATCTCTGTGGTATGCGACTTGGAGACTTTCAGGTACACATGCTCAAGTGTGGTGTAGCTGGATCAGAGTGGATCCTACCAGTCTTTTTTCTTTACCACAGTTCATTTCATTTGGCCAGTGGGGTGATCCCAGCAGTTGGGAGGCAGAGGCAGGCAGATTTCCATGAGTTCAAGGCCAGGCTTGTCTACATAGTGAGTAGAGAGACCCTGTCTTAAAAACCAAAACAAGCAAACACCCACCCCCTCAAAAGACCCCCATGCCCAGTAAGCACTGTCCCTCAGGGAATGTAGAATCGGCTCCGCCATATTCATGGTTTGGATGCACAAAGTCATCCCGCACCTCCAGACTCTTCCCACTCCTGGAAGAAATACCTTAGCTTTGCTTTATCTTATTTGTCTATCCTTCCTTCCTTCCTTCCTCCCTCCCTCCCTCCCTCCCTCCTCCTCCTCCTCCTCCTCCTCCTCCTCCTCCTCCTCCTCCTGCTCCTCCTACTCCTACCCCTCCTCCTCCTGCTCCTCCTG
>CABHPQ010148807.1:0-39735 GCA_902168405.1 Peromyscus aztecus | reverse complement strand
CCAGAGCAGCCACACTCAACACTCCTGAAAGAGAACACTGTCTCTTCTCTGTTTTTCATAGTTAGAATTTTAGTGACAACCTGGCTTGCCTCCAACACCAGTATAGTAGCCAGGTTCCTTCAGGAGGTTACCCAAGACAGTCCTCCAAGCCAAACTGGTGCCATCTTCAGTTCTGCCAGGCCTGCTTGATTGTCATAGCTGGACCTGTTGACAGTTGACCTTTCCCATGGAACCCTGGCCTGAGAATCCAGTCACCCCTCCCAACCATTTGTGTGTAAGTCTATCTTAATGCACATGGTTTTAGCGGAGAGGGGAGAGAATATAGGGTAGGGAAGGGATGAGGGTGGTGGATTTCTGCACTTCATCTTGGGGGAATCACCACCCATGCTGGATATAGACTTCCCAATATGACTATGTAAGGTCCCCCAACTTCTGCCTATAACCCCTCACCTATGCTCTGTAAAGAAGCCTAATAAACTCATGGGTTTCCCAGAGTGAACTCTGGTGGAATCACGCTTGGTTTGTCTTTGGGACCTTAGGAGAAAGGGTAGATGCTGTTTACACCTCCCCTAAAGACAAAATTTCAGGGGAGGTTGTCTCTTTCCCAATACCTTGCAATGAACTGATCTAGAGACAATGTACAAAGCTAGGCTTCCTGAAAGCTATACTTGGACACTCTTGATTGATATGCCCAAGGTTTAACCTCATTGAGCTGTATTCATATATATCTTTGGGTTTTACCTAACACTTTTATGGAAAAAGTCATTTGAGTAATCCTACCTGTGAGTAATGTGAGTAATTACACCTGTAATCCTAGCACTCAGGAGGCAGAAGCAGAAGGATCATCTCAAGTTGAGTGCCCCATATATAGTGATAATTTCTGTGTGTGTATTGAAGGAGACACTTGACCTCATTGGGTTTCACATCTCTCATAAGAGTGATTGGAATAATAATGCCAACTCTATAGGCTACTGGGAGGATATGATGATAATCACCCAAGCTGTGAGGCACCCAGGGAGCTGTCAATAGCCTCTCCATATCACCATGATTGTGCTCAATGTTCAGCTGATGTTCATAGGCAGAAGTGGCACCAGACTGTGTCTGTTTGATGTAGCTGTTTTCCTCTGCTCTGTGAAAATCCCTGGGTATAGGCGTGTTGTGTGAAGTCTACATGCTTGCCTGTAAGCCTCACGTTCTGATTAGATCTCATCTCTACTGAGAGCTAATGCTATCCCATTTCTCCAAACAAAACCCAACAAATACCAACAAACCAACACATGAACACACAAAGGCCTGCTCACAATGCTGGCTAATACTTGCTATGAGCATCCAACCTTCCCTGTCTACCACAGACTCTGGTCTTTTATGCTCATCTTGAATTAGCTGTGTAGCTGATGGGACTAACTGTCCTGATCTAATGTCACAGACATTGCTTGGCTCTTCTGTGCCCCTCAGTTGCAGCACTTCTTCCTCTAGGCCATGCACAGAACTCTTTCTGGAATGAGAGTCTTAATGCTTGGAGAAAATAGCCAGAGTATTTCTTTATGGCCAGTGTAGTGGTTTAAATAAGAATGGTCCCATAGGCTCATATATTTGAATGTTTAGTCATCATGAAGTGTCACTATTTGAAAAGGATTAAGAGGTATGGTCTTGTTGGTGGAAGTATGTCAGGGGGGGGGGGGGGGGGTGGGCTTTTGTAGTAGGACAGTCCCATAGGGTTGAGGAAATTGGCTCAAACCACTTGCCAAAGCATGCACACAACATACTTCCTTATGAGCCAACCTGGAGTCTGCCTGAGGGCCTAGCAACAGGTCCTGTCAGAGTTCCTGATTGTGCCCAACCAATGAGGGATACCAGAGTGGGACACAACTTTGGTGCTGGGAGGAGGGTACATAAAGCCTTCCCTGTTATTGAATAAAAGAGTTTGCCGTTTGCCTTCAAATGACTCCTGGTTTCTGTGTCGTTGACGCTGCACCTTCTCACCCCCTCTTCCGAGGGAGCCGTTAGGATCCAACCACAGGCTTTGAGGTTTCAAAAGTCCAGAGTCTCTCTCTTGGCCTATGTACATCAGCACGGAGCGCCTAACTGCTTCTCCAACGCCACACTTGCCTGCTGCCATGCTCCTTGCCATCATGCTCCTTGCTGTGATGATAATGGACTCACGTTCTGAGACTATAAGCAAACTCCCGATTAAATGCTTTCTTTGATGAGTTGCCTTGGTCACAGTGTCTCTTCATAGCAATAGGATGGTGACGAAGACAGCCAGCTCTTACACAACATACTAGGGTTGGGGTAAGTTTCAGGATGAGTATCTTGCTCTGGGAAAAGGACCCTAGTTTCTAGGACCGCTGTGGGAAAGAGAATCCTGGTATCTATGACTAGCTACAGAGGGGAGGAAGAGAGACAGGTTAGGAGAAGATCAGAGATACACTGGTTTTTCAGGTTGCTTCTGAGACTGTCTTTTGTGGCCTTGAGTTCCAAGCACTCAGCAGGCTGAAGCGCTATGTTTCAGTGGTGGTATTTTGTGAGCCCTGGTAAAGGAGTAGGTAAATGCTTGGTCAACCTGGGACCTGGAGGTCGGGCTTGAATACTAGCTCCCTTCTCATCAGCTCTGTGGTTTGGGACAACTTCTCCCATCTTCCTGGGGTATCTGGGTATGCAGTTGACAGAGCTCTGGAGGAAGTCACATGGTTTGCAAACCCAAAGGGCTGTATAACTGTAGGTTATCATATGAATATTGAGTTCTCAGGGGTTGGTTTAAGGTCTTCTGGGACTTGACCAAACCTCGCTGGAGAGTCTGAGGCTTAAAAAACTTATTTTTTAAAAGTTTGTATTTTCAGGGATGTGTGTGTGTGTGTGTGTGTGTGTGTGTGTGTGTGTGTGTGTGTGTGTGTACACCACTTAGATGGTAGAGGATTGGCTTTCTGCAAAAGAAAGCATTGAAACCAGGCTGCCATTAGAAGAAAAGTGTCAGTTGGCACAGGGCAGCCAATATACAGACCCCCAAACCACTGCAGAGGATAGAAATGGGAGAAAGCCATGAAACCAGTGGGTGGAACCTGCACATTCAGTGGTCATGAGCTGGTGAGATAGGGTATATTTTTAACTTTTCAAAGTGTGCATTTTTATTGAAGTGTAAATGTAACACACAGAGACAGGCAAGTCACTACAAGGCTGCTCAGACATTCTCGGATAAGCTCTCCTTGGTGGCAAACCCAGCTTTGAGACACAGGCCCATACCCAGAATAGAATTCTGGTATCCTAATGGCCCTTTCAGGACCCAGTCACTACCTGTGCCCCAAAGTAGCCATTCTTTCTTATCTATGGGGAGAGGGCACAACCTGTAGTGCATGAGCCCTTCTACATCAATTAGCAATCAGGAAAATGCCCGCAGACATGCCCACAGGCCAGTCTGATCCAGGCAATCCTCCAATTGAGACTCCCTCCAATAACTTTGGATTGCCTCAAGTTAGCAGCTGAAGCTAACTGGGAAAGTGAACATCCAGAACTGTGACATCTGCATGACTGGGACAACTTGTGTCTCCTGGACTCCTGACTGGCATTTCCTGTGGCTTCATTCTTGTCTGATGCATGTGACCTTCTCTGTGCAATGTGAACAAGGTTGCTAACAAACTCTGACTGCTTAATGACAGGCCAGAGACTCTAGAAGAGAAAGATAACTTTGCCTTCTCACTTCAGGATACAATTAAAAAATTAAAGGAAGACATCCAAGCATCACCCGGCCCTGCAGCCCAGGGCAGGTAAGCACCACTACAGTGAACAAGTATGTGATGGAGAGATGGGAAAGAGAAAAAAACCGAGTGGGACTGTGGGATGGTGTACAACACCCTGGAGCTTATAAAGATGCACACTCAACCTCTGAACCTGATGTCTGGCGGCGAGATCTCCCTGGCTCTGGGCAACAACAGAGGACGGAGATGAGGAAAGTTTCATTGTCTGGATTGGACCTCCTGAAAGGACAACCCTGGTCCGAGATGCCAAAGGAGACCATGTTGGTGTCTGTGGTCCATGCTGCTGCCCAGGCCTTGATGAAATCTGAGATCCATGTGGAAGTACGTGGTCTGTGCTGCTGCCTGAGACCTTGATGTCCTTAGGCTTTGCTGCCTTGGGCACCATGCTGATGTGAATGGCATGTGTAGCCACCTGAGGCCATGCTGACCTGTGGGGCATGGTCTAGGCTGCTGCCTGAGGCCAACTCAGTGTCAAAGGGCACAGGTAAACAGTCTCTGGCTCTCCAGGGAGAGCTGGCCCTGCCCCTCTCTGGCCACTGCATGGCTCTCCTCGGTTGATGGCTTCTGGTGCAGACACAGGTGGAGAAAGACTCACTGTCCCTTGGGGGGCTGGCATGTGAATTTGATTAGGAATGTGACCATGCTCCAGTGAGTATATGGACAACACAAAATGGACTTTTTTCTTTTGTGGGAGGACACCAGGGGGGAGGGGTGGTGGACATGGGAAGACTGGGAGGTGAGCATGATCAGGGTGCATGATGTGACATTCCCAAATAATCGACAAAATAATAATAATAATAAAGAAACTAAGAACCAGCTCTCAGGCCATATGCCACCTTTAGTCAGAGATGATATCACCAAGGTAGCAGAAATGGAGTGTCCTGGTTGGCAAGGCCTGAGTTCAAGAGTTCCACTCCAAGGACTAAATGTTGTGACTGGAAGTGTCTCCACAGATGCTATGATAGGAATAAAGCTCGCTATACCCAGGGAAAATGCATAGCAGTTAAGATAGGGAAAGGACATTGGGCAGAGAAAATACATTCTCACTAGAGTGTGGACAGCAGGAGCAGTGTGGAGCTCCTGAGATCTAGAGGCTCTACCAGGGCAGACAGTGTTTTGATGCTTAAAGTAACCCTTGCCAGGGTTATCATTATGCCCCCATCTTAACCGATGAGAGAAGCAATGAGTTATTTACCAAGGAAGGCCTCCAGGTTTTGGGTTCTGCTTTTACATTCCAATCAAAGAAGCTCTCACCCAAATCATCTATCAGCACTGTCTTCTTCCAACCCTTGTGTGGAGTCTGGTTAAAAGCAGTAATTAAAACACCTCAACAGTCCCTCTTCTGCAGCTTGTTGGGACTCACTGTAACTAGTATTTCTGAGATGGGCAGAGAGCCCAGGATTTGCATGGTGACAGAAGCATGAGTACCTGGGTACCACAGTGCAGAGTGGGAAAAGGCAGTGGGAGGCTGGGGCGCAGAGCTATAGGAAGTTTGTGGGCCCCTGACCATCCCACTGAACTTTGTCATTTTTGCCTGGGGATCTGAAATCACCTGTTTCTTTTCAGCAATCACATGTTTGTTAGTGTATTGCTGAGAATCTTGTCCAATTCCAAATACTGCCCCGAGGCTGTAAGATTAGAATCCCAGTGACCCAGGAAGGAGACAAGTGTCAGTGTGTTGTAACAGTCCCCTGCCCAGTTTTATGACAGAGACACACTGAGTGTTGGTAAAGCACCACAGGTACCACCTCACCCAAGTGACCACCATGCAGTTTCCAGGACAGACATGCTGTGTGTTGGTTTATATCGCATCTGTGGAGAGCCAGTATCACTCCAGATCATTTGTGTAGCAGAGCGCTGTCATCCTAAACTAAACTCCAGGAGGAGCAGAAACATCACAGTAAGGATATGATATCCTGAGGATGGCTTTTTCGAAGAGGGATAATGATTAGTTTGTAAATTAGCATAAAAGACAATAGAAATGGTCTTCCACTGAGTGACATTCAGGGTGTTGATTATAAATGAATTCACTTACTCAGAGTCTTATCCTGCTCTCTTCATAACCAGGGCATGAGACTCTTTTGAGCCTTTAGGCAGCTCTTAGAATGGGGGTATCTAAACAAGGGGGTGAGGCAATTCTGGACGCTGTTTCTACAACACTTGAGCATCTGTTTTTGCTGTCTCTTTGGTGCAGATGGTTGTCACATTACCTAAAATGGCACTCTGACTTCACTGACCTCAAAGAAGAGCTGTAGCTGTTTGTTAAAGTTTAATTTAAAAGTTGCTTTTATTATAATGCTGCATGAAAATGAGGTTGGGGTACCTCTGCCTGCCAAACAAGACTATGCATGACCCAGTGAGTTGAAATCAATTTTAATGAGATGTTAAATGGGGTGATGTGAGTAGCCTGGGCACTCCAGGGAGGAAGGACTCTGGGGACAAGGGTTCAGGGGTTCTCAGAGATTGCAAATGTGATGGTTGTTTTTGGTCTGAGACAGCACCTCAGGCAGCACAGCCTGCCCTTGAACTTGTTATGTAGCCGATGATGACCTTCAACTTCTGATCCTCCTGCCAAGACCTCCTGAGAACTGGAATTACAGATGACCCCGAATTAACTGGACCTGGTTTATTCCATGCTGGAGCTTGAACCCAGGGTTTTGTGCATGAATACAAGGCACTCTGACAACTGTGCTACATTTCCAGTTCTGCAAATGGACATAATGGCTGAGGGCGTGAACACACACACACACACACAGAATGCAAGAGAGAGTGCACACATGTGTGTGACTGAGCCAACTGAAGGACTCAGGGCCTGGACTTTAATTCTCAAATCAGGGTTGTTAAGATGTAATCAAGGGCAATACGTCTGATCATGTGGGGACTGGGACTCCTATGTTATATTCTTTAAAGCCTCCAGATGATTTTCTTTTCTTTTCTTTTCTTTCTTTTTTTTTTTTTGTTTGTTTTTCCAGACAGGGTCTCTCTGTGTAGCTTTGGCTCCTGTTCTGGAACTCACTCTGTAGCCCAGGCTGGCCTCGAACTCACAGAGATCCACCTGCCTCTGCCTCCCAAGTGCTGGGATTAAAGGTGTGCGCCACCACCGCCCGGCCAGATGATTTTCTTAAGCTCACCAACCCTCTTCCCAAGACTTCACCTGAAGAATGCTGAGCAGGGTACGATGGACAGGAGGTCAGATTAGAGAGCAGTCCCCCAAGCAGGTTTCGTGGAGTGCAGCTGATGGTGACGGAAAGGAGAGTGCAGTTTCCAGATCTTTTCAGCAGATATTTAGTGACTGACTTGCTGGAATAATTGACAGTTACCATGTGGGGTGGGCTGAAGGAGCTCGGAAGCTTGTGGCACCTGACAAGTTTATGGCTTTGGAGCAGGATGCAAAGAGGGCCAGTCCGTCTTGGGGTTCCATTGCCCCTGTCCTTCCCATTACAGTAATGCAGACGGCAGCCTGACCTGCCCATCACCCACCTTGCTGTGGCCAGCAGCTGCTCAGCTCCTCCAGACCTCAGTCCCTGCCCGAGTTCCTTGGGCTTAATGAACTCTACTAAGTGTGGATATTTTTTTTAGATAAAAATGTCATTGTCTGATAATACTCACGTAAGAAGGTATTTCCTTTATCACTTGGTTCCTGTCCCTGTGAACCCCATTGGCCACATTCTTGGCAATGGACAAGATGACTGCTGGCTTTACTAGGGCTCCGTTCATGGTTTTGCATGTGAGGCCCTCACATGAGGCAATGCTGATTTTTCAAATTCAGGGGCCAGTGTAAGGAATGTGTGTCACTGAGGTATCCAGTGACATGTGAAGCAATCTGAATTCTTTGCATATTTTATTTTTCTTTTTTTGATTTCCAACTCACACACATCTGGCATATTTTACATCTTTGCAATAAAACATGGTTACAATAGCTTAAGGAATTTATATATCCAAAATATTTCACCATGATCTCAAGATGAAATGACCTTGTCTTCCAGATGTTCAGTGCCTTCCCAATTCTAAGCTACAAACTCAAGATATTGCTCACAGCCTGGTGATGAATAACGTAATCAGTACACTGATTCCCCATAATTTCAGAATTTCATAAATACAAACAACAATGAAGAAGGAATAATTCAGTGCTAAAACTTTCTAGTACAAGGTGGATGACAAATAAGTAATCACAGCAATAAATAATGATATGTGTCTGGTGCAAAGTGCCAATACCAAGAACCCATTATCCTGTTTTATCTTTTGAAATAAATGACTGCAAGTGAGTGAAATTCTGAGAAAATTACATTCCTGTAACATGCCTCATAGCCCTACCGACACGATATGTACATCTATGACAATACAGTCACCAAATATACAAAGAAGAAACATGAAGAAGATGTATAGACCTGGGTGATGGCCAGACCGGGACGATGGATGGAAAAGTCATTTGAGAGCCATCATTTTATACTGTAAAAGATGAAGTGCCTTAGCTAGGAATGTGGCTTTAGGTGAGAATCTCACAAGGAACGAAGGGATAAGTTCAGTTATTGTTGTAATAAAGTCTGACTCATTATTAAACTAAGCTATTTGAGAACCAAGGAGGGGGAAATGTTAGCATCCTCATCCTCCCCGGCCATGGAGACGGAGCCAGTGGGCTGACATCAGGGGAGCGATGTCCAGGGGCTGGGAAGTTGATGCAACGGGACTAATGATCATGACTCCCCCCCCCCACAGGAGAAACCAGGCCTCATCCCCAGGCCCCCTTTCTGCTGCATCTTCAGGCCCTAAAGGGCAGGGCTGAATTTTCTTTGTATAAACTACCAACAATGGCAAATAATGGCTTAGTATCCAAATGCTATATGAGCAAACTTCACTTAGAAGGGATGAATTTAGAATAAAAAGTGCAAATCATATTTTGGTGAAAATGTTAAAATTGCTGATTGAGCCCAAATTCAACCCTTTTGAACAAGCTGTGTCCTTTCCATTTCCTAATTTGAATGCACCAGTTCCATCAAAAGGTGGGGAGTAGGGAGCATGCAGGTTGTAACTCCACAGTAAATTAACAAAGGCTGCTCTTTCTTTATACAAGGTTTCACTTTTACAAAAGTATCCCTTTAAATAAGATGCATATGATGTACAAAGTATCAAACGTGGGTTTTGTTTTTCTCAGCTTGAAAAGAGGCTGGAAATGGGATGCAGGTTAGGTTCAAAGCTTAGACCTTGTCACAACTGGACACAAGGTTCCTCAGAATTGTCAAAAGTCTCTTGTGAGGCTTCCTACAACCTTTCTCAATAAACGACAATATATGAAATAATTACCAAAACGTCTCCTAATTCAGATAATTTACATGATATGAGCTTGCTTGACAGCAGCTGGTGTTCAGTCCTGGAAAAACAGGGTGAAATGGCTCCTGACTATGATGTTCGGCGACTGCTAGGTGGGATGGATGTACAAACAGCCGATGGGACGACGTCCCCACCAGAGAGACTGCCTTTCCACAGAGCACTGTGCTCTCACTTGAACTTGGCTTCTGCAGCTTCTCTTCAGTACCTGTTCTGATGCTCATAATGCCACCGATTAAAATCTATATTAAAAGCTACAATGCTGCCGGAAGCCATGCCGGTGATCAGAGTCCTGTAAAAGCAGAGATGGATGTGAAGAGAGACAGGAAAACAGTACCCACTTCCCACTTTATGCTGGACACGGACCTTATCTCAAAAGTCCCCAAGTCTTAACTGTGCACACTGAGAGAGGTCTAGCATTTCTTCTTGATTCTGCCAAGGGCTGCTCAGCTAGTGGAGAGCCCTGTGGGAGAGCATTAGTCAAGCCCACAAAACCACACATTCTGGTGACCTGGGCTCCACTGGCTCTCAGCTGCTGTATTTATGGTCTACCCACATTCTCCTCTGGGACGAGCCCGGGCTTTTCTGTGGAATTCTGGCCTTTGTTTCTTAGTGTCCTTTTAACTATTCCATCTCTAACCTACTCGCTATATACCATGGATATGGGTGGTGGGTATATGAACCACAAGTCTTCCTGAAGCCTCAGGTACCAATTTTGTTTTGTCTTCTGGACAGCTTAGCCACTGTATAACTTAGTACACAGCAGGTAGTATCATAAAGCCTCCAGACTTAGCACATCCATCCTGAGTCATTGTAGTCACCATGTAGGTGAGATCATCTCTGCCCCTCTTCCTTGTGCCTTCTAACCAATCAGAGGCTCCTTTCTCTGGGACAGCTCACTACCACTGACTGAGTTCAAGTCTCATGACATTCTGTCTTGATGGAGCAGTGTGCTCAGCTGTTAATCCAGACCATCATCAGACCAATGTGTCTTATATCTACTTCCCCAATATGTGTATATCAGCTATACTTTCTGTGCGTGAACTGTCCCAATGCAGCACTGCTTTGCACAGAACACATAAGCAAAATTAAGAATGAGATTAAAATGGAAATAGGGAAGTAGTTGGCACCTTTCCTACACTACTATGGCTCTGCATGTGTTCACTGATGCCCACTCTGACCCAGCCTGACAAATGGCTCCTCCTCAGCTGCTCACATGGCCAATCATCTCATCTCCTCCCAGGATCTGGTCCTGCTCCCCTGCCATGCAATTAGATTAGGATCATGCAATGGGTCACCTTGTTATGTCCCCTTAGCACTTGGCAGGATATTTCAGCTAAAATACTGGTAACAGATATTTGCAAAAAGCATTTGAATGAATTGAAAGACAAATATTTAATCTACCTGAGAAGACATTTAAAACATTTAAAAAAAAACTTGTGCACACACAAATAATTAGGAAGTAAGCCTCACCTATTTACTGGTTTACTCCAATGGTAACCATAAGCTTTCCTTAAAAACTTTTATTCCTCAGGCTGCATCAAGTCAAGTCATGTCTTTTTCTTGTGTGTGTGTGTGTGTGTGTGTGTGTGTGTGTGTGTGTGTTGTATGTAGGCTAGAAAACTACTTAGGTTTCATGCCTAAGATACTCTATTGTTCTTGAGATGGAGTCTCTGTCCTGGAGCCCATGGACTAGGCTAGGCTGGCTCAGAAGCCCCAGGGATCATCATGTCCCATCTCTTCAGGGCTGAGGTTATGAGTGTGCACACCATGCCTCGCTTCTTTATGTGGGTTCTGAGATTTGAATTGAGTGCTCATACTTACATAGCAAGCAGTTTACTGACTGGACTTGCACACTGTTTTTCTTGAGTCCTTTGTACCATTCTACTATACTGTAAAAATGTTTTGTTACATTTATTTTATGTGTTAATGCTTAAAATATTTCAAAGTCAATATTCTTCCAAGAAACCTTTCCTGTAGTAGAAAAGCTGGCCTTCCTTGGGTTCTTATTCATCTCCAGTTTGTCCTTTCTGTGCTTCTCTTTCCTTAATCTGGGTGGGAGGAGGAGAATGCCAAGCTAATGGCCTGTTCCCATGATTACACTGCTCTTGACATGGCTCACCTTTGGTCATGGGATAAGTCCATTGCTCTAATGCCAGCATCACATCCAGGGTAAATGTACAGTTGCTTGAAGTCACAGGCCTGCCAGACCTCCACCACACCATTGTCCCCTCCAGTCACCAAGTTCTGTCCATCGCTGCTCAGGAGAATGGCCTTCAGAACAAAAGGCCGATAACAATGATCTCTTCATTTGTTTTGTGTCAATGGTCATGACTGAGCAGCAATTCACTCAACAGTCAAGCATTTGCCCTAGTGTATGCAAGCTTAACCGAAAAAACCAAACAGCCACCAATACCCAACCAACTACCAGCCAACCACCATCCACCCACCAACCAGATAAGCACCAGGTAACCAGCTATGAAACAACCAACCAACCACCAACTAGCCACCAAATAACCAGGCATCAACTCACCAATCAACATCCAACTACTAATCACCCAACCACCAATCAATCACCTACCAACCACTAACCAATCATCCAACAATCATCCACCAACCACCAGCTAACAAACTAATCATATCATCCACCAATCACAAATGAACCAACAACCAGCCACTCAATAATCAACCACTCACCTACCAAGAAACCAACAGACCACTAACCAACTACCTGGAAAGCACTGTCAATCTCCTTAACATTATCTCCTTATTTAGCCAGCTGTCCAAGTTTCCTAGATCCAATCCACAGAACTTTAAATATGGAATCTATCAAAGTTTTGTTTTGTTTTTTAAAAGACTTATTAAAGCCAACTGAAACGAATAACATTTTTAAGGGGCTAGAAAGATGACTTAGTGGTTAAGAGTATTTCCTGCTGTTCTAGAGGACACAAGTTTTGTTCCCAACACCCATGGCTCACAATCACCTGGAACTCAAGATCCAGGGGATCTGACGTCCTCTTCATTCCTCTGAATTCAAGTGTGCACACTCCCTGCTCCCTAGATATAGCGTAATTAAAAAAAAATCTTTAAAGCTAATTTGGTTATAAAATTATGAAAGTCATAATGAGAATATTGCCAAACTAATCTAGGAAGATTAGAGAGAACTTTGTGAGATGTTCTCAATCTGTGAGAACACTCCATTTTGTAAAATCTGAGTGTTTAATAATGGAGACAGCATAAAGAACAGACATATTTCACAATAGGTTCTAGTACTGAGGCACCAGCCACTGTCCTTCACTTGTGAATGAGGGCAACAATCAGGGTTCTCAGGACAGGCCTCTTTGTCCATGTGTCCTGATCATTCTCTGTCAACCTGGCAGAACCCTAGACATATCTGGGAAGGACAAACCTTAATTGAAAAAAGTGCCTCCAGAACACTGGGCTGTAGGCAAGCTTGTAGGGTATTTTTTTAAATTAGTGATTGAGGTGGGAGGGCCCTGCCCAGGGGTGTCCTGACTTGTATAAGAAAGCAGGCTGAGCAAGCCATGAGGAACAAGACAGTAAGCAGTGTTCCTCCTTGGTCTTGGCTTCAGTTCCTGCTTCTAGGTTCCTGCCTTGAGTTCCTGATTTCCCTTCATGATGGACTATGATCAAGCTGAAGTAAACCCTTTCCTCTCCAAGTTTCTTTTGAGCATGGTGTTTTATCACAGCAATAGAAACTTTAACTAGGACACCATGGGAACATAGAGTCAAGACCACTGTTTGTGAAGGGGCAAATAACTGTGGTCTCTAGAGTCTACTTATTGAGCTGCTTATTCAGCACTGAGGAATCTTGGGTTTGTTCAAAGCATTCATCAACATGAGTTTGCATGCTTTCAAACCCATCATGTGTTTAAGTGGATGCTGGGGAAGCTCTACACCAAGCCATTTTTATGTCAAGTAAGTTTGACTCCCATGGCTTTTTGCTGCTCAAAACTGATGTGTACTTACCCGAGTGGAATCATTGATTTCCATTTGAGCCAAAAGTTTTCCATTGATGCTGAAGTTGCTAAACCGTCCTCGCTCATAGTAAATGATGCAGTGGCCTTCACTGGATACAGAGATTAGGCGTGGGAACAAGCAGTTTTCTGGCCCTTCTAGGGCTCTCAGTAGGTCTCCAGTGATGGTATGGACAAGGCAAGGGCCCTCTGCAGTGGGGAACATAGATTCCAGGCCAATCAGAGAGAATACCAGGGCCACCAACCCAAAACCACACCGGAGTGGGCACTGGGGTTTGTTAAAGGAGATGAAGACAACAGAGGTGTGCACATACACATGCATGCATACACACCCACCTACACTCACACACAGAAACACACACAGTGATGCAGCACCCACAGTGCTCTAAAGTTTTAATCTCTTCCCCTACCTCCAGTAACAGTCATCACAACCAGCTTTAGTTCCCAAGTCAAGTGAGCAAAGAGTATGGCCAAGAAGTTTGATCTACTGTGTTTTTAGAAGGTTCTCATTAAGAAAATGATCAAAACTGTTGCTAAATTTCTCCAGTTGTATCAGATTTCAGCATCACAGTATAGACATGTCACTGCCAAACAAGCTTTGCCTTTGTAGTTTATATGTAAGATGTAAATGTGTAATTAAGAAGTTAATCAATTAATTCAGACTACAGAAATATTTTTTTGCCTTTTAATATTAACAGTGGGGCAAAAGTGTAAAGGGTTCAGAGAAAGGCTTATCTTATTTCAGGGCAATTTTATGGCCTTGGAAAATATATTAAGAAAATATATTAAGTTTCCACTGACCTAATCATGGAAACAAATGCTGTATTATTTATTATATTATTATATGCCTGCCTCTTTGCTCACTCAAAAATCAAAGCCTGCAAAAACTGTGGTTACATTTTTATTGGTCAATTGATTTGAATAGCCACATTTTTACACACAAAAAAAGGTGTCAATATCAAACTACACTTAATCTCTCCCCTGACTAAAAGGGGGAGGGCTATGGAGACTTGTGGGAAAGAGCGAATCTCTCTGCTGTCACCACTTGGAGGAAAGAAGCTTTTTGCTCGCACCTGCAGAGCTAGGCTCACTTGTTCTGAAATACAAAGCAAATGGTCTCTTTTTCTCAGACTGCTCATACTCCATAATGCTGCCGAACAATCTCTGACAACAGTGTCTGGTCATCTGGAGTCTTAGACCTTGACAAAAATGAAAAATAAAACAGCAACCTATTCCCTACCTCCCCCCAAAAAAACTTTCAAGGAATTCCCACTAAAAATAATAATGCTAAGCCCTTCCATCTCTTGGGCTCTAGGCCTCTGCTCAGCTCTGGCCAGCCTGCTACACTCTGGCCCTTATGGTCTTTCTGCCCTGACAGTTCCCATTGAGTCCTGTAATCCCTGTCAGAAGAGCCCAGAAGAGCCACCCTGTCAGAACAGCCTCTTCAGGTAACAATTCTTCTACAAAGGAAATGAAGCAGTCTGTCTCCTTTCCCTCTCTCCCTGCACAGTCAGCTTTGCAGAGAAAGGACCTGTAGAGGAAGTGGAGGTCCTAAGGCCAGACTAGTGAGTAATTTGATCCAAGTTCCCAGTGCATTAGTGGCATGCATCCTTTGCCTTTCAAATGCCCCCTTTTCATGGCTGCATCATGTGGATTCATTGCAAATTTAATTTACCAGTGTCTGGGTAAGAACACCAGTGACCACATTGTAAACTTTTAACCATATTTTATGTCAGTGCTGGTAAATAATACTAATCTTTGATAAAACTAAGCAACTGCAGAGAACCCAGATAATACATCTGTCTGTGTTGAATCTCTGGAAGAAATCAACAAGAGTCACAGTTAGCTAGAAAATGCTCACTGCCTAGAGACAGAACATGAAAGAAATGGCTTCTGACCTTTAGCACCACTGATAACGAGTCCGAGTTCCGCACAGACGGAGACACAGACAACTTCATGGTCATGGCCTGTGAGGACAGCTCTGGGCGCAGGATAGTCACCTACAAAGAAATAGCAACAGGGCATCACTGGAGACCAGTGCAGACACGATGAGCCACTTACAAAACAGTCACCAACAATGAGGAAGGACATTTACTAGCTGGATAGCCAGAGCCACTCACTTTACCTTCTGCCTGTCCCTCATGTGTGACATGGCATAACTACTGTCCCTGCTACAGGGCGGTCGGGACGGCAGGGAATCCATGTGCATGCTCAGAGGTGTCAGTGGCTATCCTCTCAAACATATGTGGGATCATGTAGTCATGGCAACATCGTGTGAGGTCAGGTCATCTCACTGTCTCTAGTTCCAGCTTAAATCTGAACATAGGAGACGCAGAGCACTGGGCAACAGTAAATGGTTCCTGAAAGCACAGTGACCAAAAAGTAACTCAAAATCCAACGACAACGTGCATGTGGCGTTTCTGGAAGCTGGCAGCTCACCTCACTGTGGGTATGGTTCTGAACACGTGTTCCTGTACTCTGCCACACAGCACTAACTTCCTGAAGCACCTGACTCAGCTTCCAGACAGCCACAGGTTGGGGCTGTAGTTCTTTGGGCACACATACGTTTCTGTGCTATCACAGACACACGATGGTTCCGTCCAGCACCTGTTCCTACCGTCATCTTCTGCCCGTCAACTCAGTACACATCTAGATTGGACTGCGTCGGGCGATGTGATCTTGAAAGTTGTTGACACGACTTCTATTAGAATACACTAAGTAAACTCCGACTTGGGATTAAGACAGAATTTCCAACCATTTTGAAAGGGACTACACATGCTCCTGCCATTTAGTAATATGGATTTATATAAAGTGGCATTCTCAGCATTCTCAACTATAAAGTCAGAAGTCCATGGACTATGAAAAACATACACAATGTTCTATATCCTCCAGTGTCCAGTGTTCAATCAAGAGTTAATTCTTCATGTTAAAATGAAGACATCATCTCAGTGAAACTTTGCTTTCTCCTTTGATAAACAATGAAATTGATAGTATACCAAAGAATTGTTTTAATACAAATGTCTATGATTTATTATGGGTGTTTGATTTGTACACCTCTTTCTACACCTATTTAACTATGGTTGTATAAAAATGTCGTGGGTACAAAGGGGTCATGAGTGGAGAAGGTTTAAGAAACTCCCCAGTTCCACATAGTCTGTCCCACAAGGCTCTGTAGGGCCATTCAGCCTCCTGTATCAGGAGCTGGATTTGAGTGGGAGCTTCCATGTCTGAATTGCATGCTCTCATACTCACTTAAAAACAGCTCCTAAGTCTCCACCCAAACAGGCAGAGGTGAGCAGAAGCAGGAGGGGGTATGGGCAAAATTGCGAAAGAAAGACAAGTATCTCAATTTTCCACTTCTTAGGAACAAAACTAGCTAGAAGTCAGGCTGAGTCATCTCCCATGGGTGCCCTACCTCTGAATATAGTCCCCAGTTGCCTGGCTGCCTTCTACCGGTGAGGAGCTGAGGCCAGCAATGTTAACTATAGCTTATAAAACACCGTTTCTAGGAACAACACACTTACTCAAATCTTACGTGGCTTATAGTCACCCATGTCTCATTTTGCTCCTCATTTTTAAAGCACTATACTAAACTCATATGGTCCATATCATTGGTTGATCTCAGATGTCTGCAGTATCATTCTAGCAAAGAGCACATACATAGAAAACCGCCTTTGTGTGTATATCTGAACACAATGACTTCATTTTAAGTCCACCAGCTTCACAAGCCATTGCACCTTGAAGAGCCACACTGTAACCTGGGTCTTATACTGCAGCCAACTCTTTCAAAATTCTAGAATATTTATGTTCTAAGAGATCAGCAGATATTTCCTTGAGGACAGAAAATTCTATCACATTTTGTGCTAAATTTCATTCATGCCTATGAAACTAAAACTTCTCTCAGGTAGTAACACAGATGAAATCCATTTGTGGTCATAATTATGCCTTGAATTTTTTCCAGTGGAAATTTGTCTTAAGATGAATTGTGAGTAAAATTGGTTTTCTCTAGCTAGGGTTCAAGGACCCCAAGAATACATTTGCAAGATGTGACAATCGCCCTCCTTCTCTTCGTTTGTGATGTTGATGACAATTTTGTTTTTTAAAAAGAACTAAGTTGAGTCTTCCAACATAGCAGCCAGATTTGCCTTTGTTTCTGAAATTAGGGAATTTTTAAAATATTTATTACACATTAAGTATTTATATGTTTAAGATTAAAGAAATAAAATGAATTCCTTTGTTCTCAGCCCTGCATAAGAAATGTAGAATTGTTAATACACCCTTCTTACATCTTAAAGAGCATCACACATTTTAAAAGTTTTCTCTCCTGCTTCTTGTTCGTTTTTGTGGAGTAGGTTTCTCAGCCTGGGGAGTTTTTTGGGTTCCTTGTCAGCTTTTTCTCTGTGAATTCCTTCTGTATGGGTACCTCCCCACATCCCCATCTTGTCTTTCCAAGAACTGCCCTGTGTTTTGGCCTCAGGTCTTGGCATTCCTCCTTCCGAGAGCCGTGTCCTGGCCTGAGACCCTGGCACTCACTGTCAGGCGCAGGTGCGGAGACACGAAGGCTCAGGGGCTGGCATGTGCACCTGCTGCCTACTTGCCCCTTTGGCACTCTTGTGATTCGAGAAGGGCTTACTGTTTTCTGCTTCTCTAGAGATTATCCATGTTGGTGAGTTTTCTCAGATCTATCGGCACAGGCACAAATTCTCCTTTTGAAGTCTTTCTGAAGTGGAGACTGGGAGAATGAGCACCGTAGCCTACAGCACTTTGCCATCAGCTCTAAATCCATGCAGACTGTAGCAATGGGCTTTGAATAATGGTGAAGTATCTGTCGGTCTTGAGTTTGTCTGAAACATATTCACAAAGCTGAAAAACTGTGCTTCCAAGACATCTTGAGTCTCCTGTTAAGGCGATTAGGCATTAATAAGATGTATGTGTGCACACTGGTAGGCCAGAGGTTGATATCCAGTGTCTTCCATTGCTTCCTAACCTCATTTTTGAGATAGGTTGTTTCAGTGAACCTGGAGCTTGCTGTTTTGGCTAGACTGGCTGGCCAGTGACTACCAGTGCTGGGGATGCAGATGTGCAAGGTCACTTCCTGAGCACGCCAGTGTGTGCTGGGGAATCCAAATGCAGACTCCCTTGTACTTGGTTAACTGCACTTACCCAGTTAGGCTTCTCTCCCAGGCATGCTTTTAGTCTCTCTGATTACTCTGGAGATATTAATACACTAAAAAATCCTGAAATTATATCTTTAATAAATTATAACTCTAATAAATCTCCCTAATATGCTATAAAAAAGCAATCATTCAATGGTAAAGAATTAAGAAAAAATGAACAAAAACAATTTTAAATTCCTAATGTGGTCTATTTTCCACAAGGAAGTAGCTCTTTGAAGACCTGTCTAATTGCTTTCATTATGATCTCAGATCACGGAGGGTGGAACGTAAATATTAAGTGGTGCTGTCTAGGGCCCTGGAAGCATTGCTCTTTCCTAACTGCTCCAGCTTCAGCTGGGAAAGTAAAGAAAGCCTTCTTCAGAGCTGTTTGGGTTGGAAAATCTGCACAAGGACAAGTGCTTTTCCTATACTTCATCACCAGGGACAGATGTCACACACCCCAACAGTCACTCGAGATCTTGGTAATATCCTGTCACTGTCACATCACGGCTGATGGATGGAGCTCGGGGTCAAAGGGCCTGGTGCAGAGGGAGGTGCAGGTGAGACCTCCTCTCCAAGGACCATGCACTTCACCCCTTCCCCACTCATTTCTTCAACGATGAGGAAACCTCATCTTGCTCACTCCAGTGCTGTGGATGATAAGGAAGAAGAGCATCTGGTCCTTACAGGCAAGCACTGGGAATGCTAGACAGGAAGGGCTTAAACATGCAGACCCATCTCACCTTTAGCAACAGGCTTTATTTTAGCATCCTTGAAACAGATGGAAAACTACAAAGGCTGCCAGTGCTGCACAGGGACATGACAGGAGCACTCTCATTAAAATGGTCTGTAGCTCTGAGGGATGGTCAGCACAGACACTGCCCATGGTTCTTACTGAAATAAAGGGACTCCCGCCCTTCTAAATCAGCTAAGGAATGAGGGCTGAGGTTCTGGGACCCACAGTCCTCAGTGCCTGTCTGTGAGCATCAGAGAATGAACCTCTTAGTGACACACAGCGGTCAGATTTTATTTATGGCCTTGGTGATGCCACTACAGAATTGAGGTACAAACCATTTTCATTCATGCTTACACTACAAAAATATGATGGAATTTTAATTTAAAGTTCCAAAATAAAGCATCAAATATTATAGGAATTTCACTGATACTGTGACTGAATATTTGCCAGAACTTTGCTGGAATAGCTAAGGACAGTGACTGATAGACTGGATCATACCAGTGGCCCATGATGGGGTGTCTTTGACCACACCCTCACAGGGGTCTAGGACTTGGAATCTTTCTGGTCCTTCTTCTACAAAACAGCCACAAGATGCTTGGATACCCCAGTCTGTGAGCCAAAGTTGTCTAGTCAGAGAAATTAGTCACTCTTGATTTTCATGTTATATCCAACACAGACTAACACCTTCCTTAAAGTCTCAGGCCTCTAAAGGGAGACGACAAACAGAACAAGAGGAAGGCAGTCCTGCTCCTGTCACCAGTGCAAAATGTCTCCAGAGATGATATGGGACACTATGCAGAATGGCCATTGGCTTAGAATGTCCTGTGACTGAGAAGTATCACAAGCTGCCCAGGCTTCCTCTAACATTTATTACACCCTAAATAAGATTCCTTGGATTGAGAAATGAGCCAACTAGCTTCATTCAAATATATATATATAAAATTAAAGATTGCCTCTGGGCCAGTCTCCTCCATGCCCTAGCTCTTATCACACTGCTGGATGGTGGTGGCTGAGGGCCTAGCTCTAGGATTGTCTTTGGACAAAAGGCTGGTGGCAAACAAAGAGCTGAACTCAATTTGGTAGATGTTTGGCTGATGCAGCTGATAGGAGGTCAGTGTCCAAGGCTGAGTCCAACACAATAGGTGGCCAGAGAAGGTGTGTGTGCACTGCTGGAAACATCTTTTCAGTTCTCTGCTTTCATGGTCTGCATAGTGTTTACACATGGGCAGAGAGACCTGGGTTTAAAAAGTGGATCAGAAAAGCATATAACTTTCTCACACACATTACTCAGTGGATATTGGTGGATTTGATTTGAAAGATGAGCATTAAATCCCCTTTCAGGGTTTTATATTGCTATGGTTTTAAAATTTTCATATGTATGTATCGCTCAAAATAAACATTTAAATTACATTCTTTAAAGCAGATTGGTCTTGAGCTGAGGTCCTAATGCATTTTCGGGGTCTACTGAAGACACAACAATGTTAACTCGCTCCTCTTGTGACTATCTTGTTGGAAGATACAGCACGTAATGAGAGCTGTCAAGTCCCAAGATCAATGAATCTTGTGCCCTGGGGATTCCACAGGAATAGCATTGATCTGGTTAAAGCTCACCAGTCAGAGATGGGCTGTAATATATTGCAAAGAAGGACTCTAGAGGATAAGCGGCCAAGTCCAAGACACCTACCTGACAAAAAATTCAATCAGCTACTAGCACAAATTGCCTGCCCTGCTCTGCGTTCTTTCATGCAGGAGGCTGCTTCCAATTAAAGTGCGCAAATTAATTTTTATCACTTCCAAATTAGTTTCAGAATTTGTGTAAGGCTGTTTCAGATGAAAGTACCTGTCCCTCACATCTTTGCAAGTCTGTTATCTAGTCAGGGACCTATTGTATCATCTCCAGGATGATTTCCTGCGTTCAACACCACATGAAAGAGTAACAATAGCATCATGAGTATAAAATGCATTAATGAACAGGACCATCTGACTTGTAGTACGCGCAGGTAGCCTATTCCTTTACAGTCTGGAATTCTGTGTCATAATCTGTTCGCAAATTTCTATTGTCTTTGTGACACAGTCATTGAAATGGGAAAAAAAGACAGCATGAGACTTCTGAGATGTCTAAATCAGTCACAACAATTTATCTGACATAACTTGACATAACAAAACTAACCTTTCTTTAGCTGCCTAAAAATCTACAAACATTACTTATTTTTCTTTCTACAAATAGGCATCCATTACTATGTAATGCTAACACTACAAAGAAACAAGTATATTAAGGCCCTCTGACCTCATGGTCAGATATGAGCGATACTCACATAAAGTCAGACACAAATCCTCATTCCAGGATGATGGTTTGATGAATGAGTCTGGTTTGGTCTTTATGACATACAAAATGATTCAATGTCTATAGTAGGCTAATCCCTAGATTATAGCAGCTACTGGGCAACAGTGTCCCAGGTTAGGGTTCTCCTTCAGGTCTATGTTAGTATATACACCTTCCAAACCCAAGGGCATTATGCCATACATTTTTACCAGTTAGTATAAGCACCCTTTTGGTATTAAACAGCAATGTATTTTGAGACAGAAAACACATACTACCTGGTCCTCTGACTTGTGACTTGCTAGTTACACTAGATTAAACTGGACAGTTTCTTTCACATTGTCAGTTTTTGATGACAATGACTGCGTGTCTATGGCAGTACCACAGCTGTCATAGGTATGGCTGTCTATGTATTGAGTGCTGTGGCTGCCTTTAAAAATACAGATTGACTCAGCTGCTTGAGTCAGGCATAGATAGTGTGTGGAGACAGACTGTTGTAGAGAATGGCATAAAACTATCAAATTGACCAAATATTAAATATTATTATCTATTTAAGGATTTTACTCTTGTGGTTATCCATTTGGCAAAAAGCAGAAAGGTGTTTTTTTTGTTTGTTTGTTTTGTTTATTTTGTTTTTTTAAATACAGCTCATGAGTCCTCATCCAGAATGTGAAGTTCTGGGTATGTGCCCATATACTGATGGTATTAATATTACTTGATAGAGCTACTGAGTCCTGGAAGTACTCAGTGTGCTTAGTCACTCAAGAGGCAGGACTTAACTCCTGAAGGCTGGGGCTTCTTCTACCTAGCACTCACAGCTTACTGGAGTCCTGGGACACAGTGTGCACCAGCACACACCACCTGCTCCACCTGTGCTGTATCTGCCCCTCCTGCTTTTTCTGAAGAGCAACCCTGTCCTCCACTGAGGACAATGGGAGACACACACCTAGGCCTACATTTCATGATACATTGAGGACTGCACTTTATGGAAGTCTGTAAATTCAATGATGACAAGGGTTTTTTGATTTAAAAAATTCTTATATATGGAAGCAATACTGAAAAATACATTTTGGTAATTAACTTTTTAAAGGATAATCTTATCCTCATTTAAGGTTGAAATAAAATGCTGCTTTTTACTCAGAGTGTGATGGCATATGCCTTTAATCTGAGCACTAAGGAGGCAGAAGCAGGTGGATCTCTGTGAGTATGAGGCCAGCCTGGTCTACATAGGGAGTTCCAGGCTAGCTGAGGCTACATAGTAAAACCCCACCTCCAAAAATATTCCTTTCAAAAATAAGTATTATATTGACACCTTCCTTCTTATTGATTTACATAAACATTGGGCACTTACATAGCATCTGTTAACAGAGATTTTAACTATTCTAAATATTATTAGATTTAACTTTACTGATGGATCAGTACTTGGCATCTTTAGGGTTAAAGGTACCTTAGATCATAGCACAGCCAACACAGATAGTTACTATAATTTAGTATTTTCTTTAAAATTCTTTACCTGATGACAGTATGTAACATAAAATCTCATCTTTGCTATTAGATGGTAGCTTTTAAGATACGAATTCCCCTTTAAAAGAGTCATTTTAAAAACCATGTGTATGTGTAACTGTTTTGGGTGTACAAGCAAGTGCAGGTGCTCACAGAAGTCAGAGGCATCAGATTCCTCTGGAACTGGAGTTATAAGAGACTGTGAGCCTCCTGATGGGTGGGTGCTGGGGATCAGTCCTGGGTTCTCTGAAAGAGTAGTTCACACCTTTCATCTCGGATTCATCTCTAGCGCTCTATGAATTCCCTTTTTGGATTATCCCTTCTGAGTTTCATTTTGAAGATGTTAGCTGATTAGGTATAAAACTTTTTCTGTTGCTTTTTAAAATTCCTTTTTCTTATAATGCCTAATTTTTGTCAATGTATATATAGGATGACACAAAGTCCTGCTGCTTGGACATTTTAAGGAGTGCTACAGTACTACAGAGATAAAGAACATTTGGAAATGTGAGAGGGTATGCTTAGATAAACCATATATATCAACACTCCAGGTGTGGAGTGACGCCCCCCCCCCGCCCCCCCCAATAGAACTCTGCTACCGATGAGATGGGGATTTTAGAAGTGAACATAAGGATATGACCTTGTTTAAATTTATCAGGAAATGTTCATTGATAATGTAGACTTGGTAACACATTATCTTACCATGTTAGACAACCCTTGAGTCCTTGTCACAGCCTACTCCACAGTGTAGGCTAGAGGCCTTCCCTTTCACACTCTTCTCACCCCACACCGACAGGTAAGCATCACTTCACAGCACACTTTCAACTCCAGCTATGGACACTGAGAACAAACTCCAGCTTCCTCAATGCATTTATTTCTGTAGTTTCTGTACTATGATAGGGCCTTGGTTCCCGTCCATCAGCAGCCGTCTCCTGTTTTTGTAACATTCCAGATAAAATGCACACAAGCTGGAAGAAGTGTGGGACGTAAATCCATTCTTGCCATTTCTCCTCACACAGGGAACTGAGGAACAGAAGTACTAGAGAGACCATCCCAGGCAGAGCTACCCACATCGAAGAAAGTAATGAGCCACTCCACTGAGGCACAAATAAAAGCTCACTGAATTTTAAGGAAGGCAGAGATTCTTACTTGAGAGAAACCCTGAGATTTAACAGCCTAGGTAAAAGTTTGAAGCCTGGGGACATCTGGGTGTTGGCGACAGCAGCTGAGAGGATCAGTGAGTGGTCATTTTGAGAAGACCTGGGACTCTCCCCAGGCCAAAGTCACAGTAATTGCTCATTTTTACACTTTTTCCCCACTTAAACTTTCATATGTTAAGTTCTTTACAGATTCCATTAAAAACAAGGAAACAAAACAACAAAACACATTTAAGCCACTTGTTGTCTGAAAGGCCCTTTGTCAGAAACACTTACTGCTATTGGGGTTGTCTCCTATGATGTGGTGCCTCCCACTCCAATACCAGAGAAGCAAGGTGGCATCCCGAGATCCAGACACAATGTAGCAGTCCCCACCAATGTAGGACTCGGACCTGGCCAGGCACGTGACCACATCCCAGTGGCCAAATACAATCTGCGTCAGTTTCCCTGCAGCACAGAATGACACCACTTAGACTCATTGTCTTTATGGAAATAGATCTAATTTTATTTTTCTAATTTGTGAAAAGAAGTCACAGACCTCCAAATTTGCAAGATATTCCAATCCACTCACAGGTGACTTTTAAGAAGAGTTCTCATAAAACGATCATGATTTTTCTCTTCAGAATCTGGGTCTGACAATGGAGGGTTTTACTTCCTATCTTGGATTTGAATGTGGGGAGGGGCCGATAGCCTCACTGAGGTATAATATAAAACGAGGTCAGTAGTGAGTTGAAGCAGTAATTCATTTCTGAGGCAGAACTAGCTGGTTAGCTTACAATGTGGTCACTGAGCCTTGACCACTTGGAGGTGGCAGAGCATGGAATCTCTACACTATCATGACTTCACATTAGAGAGGATACATTCTCTGTGAGTGCATGGGTGGTATACATATGTGCTTGTGCGCACATGTGTGTGCACACATGAGTGGAGGCCAGAGGTTGGTATCAGATATTTTCCTTAGTTATTTTCCATCTTATTTTGGAAACAGGGCCTCTCAGTGATCCTAGCTTGCCAATGCAGCCAGACAGCTGGTTAGAAAGGAATTCAGGTCCTCATGTTTCCAACATCTCTTGAACACTGGGAATAAACTCTTGTTGTGAAGATTACCTGTTTCTGTTGAGTAAACTCTGAAACTCTTATCCCAAAACCCACAGATGAGAATGTAGCGATTATCCGCTGTGACGACAAAGCAGTGGGCATTGATCTGGATGCTCTGGTCCACGAGGTCTGTGATCTGCCGTTTGTTCACACCAGAATTATTTGCTAAAAACAAACAAAAGGATTTGAAGATCGATTCCAAAAAGTTTCATCGTGCCCTCATGGAAGGAAAGTACGCTTGTGCTTCACTGAGGTAGCAACAGACTTTCAATGATGCAAAATTGTTAAGATTTACATGTTTTCCTCCAGGAATATACATTCCTTTAGTAGCAATGATTATTCATGAGCTATATCATATACTTAAAAACTATGTCAGCAAACTCAGTTCTTCCACCAACAAATGAGAACATATAAGGAATCCAAAACAGTGAATTGGAAACATATTAAAAGTATTTAGATGCATTTGATTTTATACATGCACACTATGTTCTAGTTCATTAGTGTCCAGTAAGAATCAGGTGGAAGTAAATCTTGTACACAATCAAAAAGTATCTTAATGTTTGCTCCATCTGTCACTTTCTCACGGCGTATTTCAATCCATGTGAAACGCTGGCAGAGAGCTGCTGGTGTGTGTGGGAAGTCTATGGGGAGCTTCAGGTCAGTAGCTTTAAAGACCTCGGTTGTCAACAACACAAGGTCTTTGCAGCATGGCTGGCAGGGGAGGAGACCAATAAAAGAGATGGGAAAGCGATTGGGGGAGAGAGAGACAGGCAAAGAATCAGTGTGCAGCCCTGGGAGTAAATCTGAATATAGCCAGGAACTCAGAAACGTCTCTGATTTCCCCAGTGCCTGTCTGGATGCCAGCCTGTCCCTTAAGCTGCGCCATCCTTTCAGGCAAAATCCCTTCCTGAATTCTTAAACAGGAAGTGCAGATGTTGAAGGTCACCATCACAAGGCTGCAATGCCATTAAATCGCATCTGTAGATATCTACTAAAGCAGCAAAATAAATGAAATAATTACTCGGTTAGGGTAAGCAGTAAGAGGGAAATGACACTGTCCTGGGCTGCTGGAAAACCACAGAACTGGTGTCTGGTTACTGAGAGCAGAGCCGTTTGTACCATGGTCACACACTAGCTGCCTATTTCACTGTTGGTGTCTGGTGGACAGAGGAACAAGGATAGACTCAAATATTCTTAGTCCCAAAGCTTGCATCTTTGCAAGGCTATCTTGTTGGGGATGAGAATAAGAAAAAGCCAAGACCCATCAAAGTGAAAGCTGAATCAACGGAAGAACAGAATACCACTGCTTATACACAACTGAGCAACTTTTTATAGCATGTCAAAGTTTCTTTTAGTTTAATTTTCTAAATAATCCCACAAGCTAGGAGAATAAACATCACCATAAACCACCTCACAGACACAAAAACAAGGGGCATAGAATGCCTATGGACCACATGACTGTAAGCGACTGTAAGAGGTTGTAGCTCAGGAGTTTGCAATTCAGATGCCTTTACTTTAAAAAACAAGTTTACCTCCATCAAATAGAAATTTTTTAGAAGGTGCTTTTCAGTATTGGTTTCCCTTAACAATTTCTTTACCTTAAATAATATAAAGTTGCTAAGAATATCTGAGGCTCAAACACAGGGCAGTATGTAATTATTTGTCTTTTACTATTCAACTTACATGATCTCCTAAAACATCAAGAAAATGCCATAAAAGGTTTAACAGCAAAGCATTCTTGGATTGCATGGAGAGGTCGGCAAAACCCTTTGTGACAATTTGATGTCATTTTCATGTTGATGTTGTAATCTATCACTCAGCTGTATTTGAGACAAACAACCAGGCGAGAATGTGCAGACAGATGAGATTTTACAATGCATCTTTGTTAGCTGTCGTGGTTTCAATGAGCAATGACTGTCCTAAGCTTAGGCATTTGAACACTTGGTCCCCAATCTGGTAGTGCTGCTTGGAAAGGCTGTGCGACACCTAGGAGCCTTGCTGGAGGAAGCACATTGCTGGGGACTGACTGTGAGGATTTATTGCCTCACCTCACTTCCTGTCACTCTCTCTGCTTTGTGTTTGGTTGAAGATGTGATCTCTCAGTTTTCTGCTCTGGCTCCTGCTACAATGCTTCCCAGTCATGAGGGACTCTCCCTCTGGAACCACAAGCCAAAACAAACTCTTCCCCAGGTTGCTTTTGGTCATGTGTTTTATCACAGCCACAGAAAGTAACAAATATATTATCATACCAATTAATGGGTCCATCTCAATGGGAAGATGATGTGCTTGATCCAAGGAGTATCCTGGGGCTCCTCTGAGGCCTAAAGAAGTGAGCATAGAAAGCTGCCATGAGATTATCTGAAAAGAAGCCTTTCCTAAGAAGGGTGTTTTATGATGCCCACATAAAATGTGCATTTGTTTAAAATTTGTGCCAACTTGGTTCCATCATGTGACTTCATGGAGGAGTCCTAAAATGTCACCACAGCAGGGACTTTAGGTTTTCCTTGAGATATACAAAGCCAAGAAGAGTGATAAACTGGACAAAGAGAGCATCACAGCATTTCTTATAAAGCAACCAGTAGGCTTGGAATACAAGACAAGGCCGGGTTTCTGTGGCATGGGGCCAGCTGGAGCTGGGGCTCTCCTACAAGGGGCCTTTCCCAATAATGTGACTAGTCAATCCATGTTATAAGTTGAGCCATACCTAAAACTTTCATCCTACTAAAGCTACTTTTGGGACTGACATCTGGGATCTGACTGAGTTCATTTGTCATATTTTCATGTATGGTTATGAAATAACTATACATAATATTCTTGAACAATTTAATAATTTAGCCCTTTATAGTTTTTTTTTCTCTTAATGAAAAACAGTCCTAGAGGTCAAGGCCCAGTGAACAATGAAGTCTTATTTTCCCATAAGATGTCTGTTGTACACTCCTGGACCAGCAGAAGCTGCGCTACCCCCTGTTGATAATATCACCAATAACCATAAACCAGAGGCAGGCACATATAAACTCATGGAAGTAAAGTGTGGTATAAATCACTGCCCTTTTCAGAGTGAGGTAGACGCCAGTGGAATAGAAAGATCCAGGTTAAATCAGCAGGGCTCATCTTTTCAGTCCTGGGGACAGTGGAAGTCCTGAGGCTTTGCAGGATGCCAGAAGTGGTGAGCTGGGCCAACTAAATCATTTGGTCACATCTATGTCTGCCCCAGTTAAATAGGGATCAGTATGTCTAAATGTTTGCGATGACATTATATCACTTCAAGATGTGCCGGCTAGAGCTCTCACGGATGAACGTGCAGCAAACACATGTGAAATCACTGGACAATTTTAGTGTTTTCGTTTTCTCACAGACCAAGCTCCACAAAGCTAGAGATGATATTTGTCTTGTTTCCACTGAAATTCAAAGCCTAGGACTATTTGACACATAATGGGCACTGAGATATTTGCTAAGTAAACTAAGGACATTGAAGGAGGATGGTTTGAAGTTATTGCCTACAAAATCCAGACAAACTTTCTGTTTGGAAGTTTGTTGGGGTGCAGAGAAAGAAGGGAGCCAAGCCTAAGGCACTAGCAGAGGGCAGGAGGAGTGGATAGACCGCACCACCACCTGGGCCTGACAGCACTCTGCCCTGCCGCTGTCTGTATGGAATGACACCTGAGCCCCTGGCACTCAGCTCTGTGGTGTTGTAGAATATTCGTTTACGGTGTGTTACTTTTATTTATGTTGCATTTGTTTAACTCTGTGAAGCTGTGTTACTGTGCCTAAAACACCTGATGGTCTAATAAAGAACGGAACGGCCAATAGCAAGGCAGGAGAAAGGACAGGTGGGGCTGGCAGGCAGAGAGAATATATAGACGGAGAAATCTGGAAGGGAGAGATAGAGGATGCTAGCAGCCAGAGAAGGAGGAGGATTCCAGGGGCCAGCCACCCAGGGACATTGCAAGCCATGAAGCAAGAGTAAGATTTATAGAAGTAAGAGAACAGACAAAGCCCAGAGGCAAAAGGTAGATGGGATAAGTTAAGAAAGGCTGGCTAGAAACTAAGTCAGGCTAAGGCCAGGCTTAAGTAAGTAAGAATAAGCCTCTGTGTGTGATTTATTTGGGAGCTGGGTGGTGCCTCCCCCCCACACACACAAAGAAAAGAAGAAACACCACCACTGTGGTGAGCGCTGCGGCCCACGTACCTACTGTGTTGTGCCACCTGTTCACAGCAAACAGTCGGCTGCAGGTCACTGTCACCACTGCAGGTATAGTCAGGTGGGGCAGGGTGTTGGCAGCCACATGGGTCACAGGAGAATTGGATGGAAACTTCAGCACCATTATCACATCCTGCTGCATCTGATCTTTAAACATGAGTGGGCTCTGTGGAAGGAAACACTGTTGAATAGAAAGGGGAGAAACAGAAGGAAACAGAAAGGATAACTCGGTTAGTTGAAGGTCTGGGGATAGGAGGTGCAGACAGACAAGGCTAGCATGAGCACAGGCAGGGCCTCCAAGCCATTTGAACTGTCTCCTGGGCCAGGGCATCCCAGATAGGGCAGCTTCCCCTGAAGAAGGCACAGAGAAGAGGGGGCAGGGCCTCTTAAGTCACCAAGGCAGTATTTACTCTCTGTTGCTAAGAGTCAGCCTCAATTTGTATACGGCCAGGTTGTTCTGTGAACAGTTAGCTCACAGACATAGCCACAAGATGTAACATAATTGTTCGGGGAAGTTAAAAAACTAATTTGATGGAAAATTAGTCAATCAGTGGCTGATGTTGTTAGCATGAAATATAAAGTGATTTGGCTGGTAGCTGTCATCTTTATTGGGCTAACCTAGGGCCACAGTGTGAATGATTAAAACCTAACCACCTGCAGAGCAGCCTGGTGCTCTGGCCAGTGTCTTCACATATCTGACCTACTACTGTTCAGGGCTTCTGCCCCCTCTCTCTTACAGGTTCAGTTCACTGTGGGTCAATCCTTTTGATTTTTTGAGCTTTCCTTCTTAAACATCTAGCATATGAGGTGACAGCAGATACAACAAGCACTACAGAGCACTATAACAAAAACATAAATAAGAATGCTGGAAATAATTACTGCTTGGCTTTCATACATGTTTGAGGATTTTCTCTATGGAGCATGAGTTTAGAAAGCTCATTTTCTTTTAACAGCTCCATGTCAATTTGGCATCCAATAATTCCTTGTAGGAAGGTAGTGAGTTCTAACTGGGCATTTCCCCAGGATAGTTATCATTGCCATCATCATCATTAAAAATAGAGAAAAGCAATGTGGAATAAAACTCTCCCACCAAGCCATTTCATACAACAGGTATAAGAGACTCTTTCAGGCAGTGTGGAGCTCAGCCCTCTAAGACCACATGGTCTGTCCCATGGCGGAGAGTCATCTGGGAAAGACCTGTGTTGCAAGCCAATCCTTCTGTATTGTTACACAGAAGGACCAAATGCAATCAAGACACCCACTGTGCCTACTGGACTGAGACCATGTGGCTGGCCACTGTGGCTGGCCGCTGTGGCGAGGTTTAAAGCAAGCATGTAGCTCTGTTTCCCCAGGTGTAGACTGCCTGCTTCTTGGTGGTATGGAGGACACACCTGACACTGGGCCCCACTGTTTAGTCATGTGACACATGGAGGGCTCAAAAATACATGAAGTAAGTGAAAGGGATAAACATTCCTTCCATCAGAGAAATACTGGCTTACAGGCTTACTGACACACACCCACTGCCATCCTCTCTCAGAGCTTTTCACCTCACTGAAGAGCTTGTCTCCAGGATGGTGGATACACACAGATCATTTGAGAATTCATTTGCAACTATTTCTGTCTCGAAACATTTGTACGTTTATTTTTTTCAAAGTGAAAGATCACAGTTTAAAAACTACATTAGAAGTATATCAGCAAGTTTTTTTTTTTGTCTTCATTGAATTAAATAAAAGGGGGAATGTTCCCTATTTGCTGATAAACTAAAAAAGGACTGCTTTGTTATAAACATGGACCTTCAAATTTTTGAATAAAACAAGCTGGCGGTGGTGGTGCACGCCTTTAATCCCAGCACTCGGGAGGCAGAGGCAGGCGGATCTTTGTGAGTTCAAGGCCAGCCTGGGCTACAAAGAGAGAGCCAGGAAAGGTGCAAAGCTACACAGAGAAACCCTGTCTCGAAAAACAAAACAAAACAAGACAAAAAAAATTGAATAAAACATAAAGATTACAATTTTTTCCTTGTAAAACAGGACTAAAGGTCTAACACGATCAGCTCTTGATGAGGCCAGCTAGCATCTACTGAGGGCTTAGATCACAGGGGCTGGCCTAAGAGAGGTTCAGAAGCAGGCCTTAGATTGTCAGTGCAGGGATGTCACCCCCATGCTCAAGATGCTGAAATGTCAGCACACTGCTGTTAAGTACTCAGCCACAGTCACTAGTTTAGTGGCAGAAATGGTGTTTGGTTCATATCTGACTTTGGAGCCCTTACTTGTAACCAGCCTGTTTTGTCTCATAGCCGCTTGGCAGGAGCCACAGATTGCCTTTAGAAGCATTCACTTTTCTTAAAATGAACCACTCTTCTACGGCTTGTGTTTATACTGCGTGGTAATTTACAGATCTAATTTAATTTGGGGCCAGTGTGTGTGCCTCTGTGTACACTAATAGGCTTATGGAGAAGTAGATGCTGTCTTTGTGAGCCCAAGATTGGGCTCACTTAATAAGCAGGACTGAAGAGTAGAAACCACACTTCCTTCTAGCATCCCCTTGAGCTTTAAAGGCGACAGATAAATGGAGAGCCTCTGAAAATATTACTGAAATACCATTTTATTTGCTTTCTACCTGGGTACAAAGGAGAGAAAAATCCCTCCACAGGCTGATGCCTTACCAGGTGCATGGCTGAGCTCCGAGGCGGATGTGGCTCGATGAGCAACTGAGATGGCGTCTGTCCAAAATTCTGTATCTGTGCTTCCATGGCCTGCAGGGCAAGGAGGGTGACTGTCATAATCAATATGTGTCAAAAGAGAGGTCAACACACTCCTGACAATGCAAGTGGAGCTCAAGTCAGCCATGAAAGGAGTCTAGAAAGTTCCATGAGTGCTCTTTTCTCATGGTGCGGACTCCTCTGAGGGTTAGTATTTTGTGGAAAAGCTTCACTTCTTCTAATCATGCTTCAGTTAAGCACAGCACTGTTCTCATCACCAGAAGCTGGAGTTAAATGTGGAAATGGTAATCTGTGCATCCATGCATGCAGTTAAAGACCAAAAACCACCTTTAACACTAGATACAACACAGGTACCTTAATAAAGTCCTTGGTAAGAAGGAATGTATGGGGGTCTCTAATGAAATAAGCTTCTGGAATCTTCACGGGAAAAGAGAATGAGACATAATGTCTACCACCAACATGAAATAAAATTCAGAAAATTATGCATTCCAGTCGACACAGAAGGCAACCCAAGGTCAGAACACTAAGGCTTTGGTGTTGTGATCAAATACAGCAAAGATTTCAATAAAAAAAAAATCTTAGCTTGCTATGGTGCTTTAAGACAGATTCTGGGATATTATTTATAAGGTATGAATTAATTTCTCTCAGCTTCCCCCACATAAACTTTAGAGAAAAGTCACTAAAAAGGATAGAATTCTTTGGGTATCTTGAGCTATTTGCAGTATTTTATTAAAGACTGTATAGATATAAATACCAAAAGTATATGGCTCCCATTGAATAAAACTAATTTCCACCTCAAACTGTCTGGATCACATGATATAACACTGCATGCATGTGCATGCCCATGTGTCTGTATATGTGCAACTGTGTGTTTAGAGACTTAAGTATTTCTCCTATACATAAATTTTATAGGTAAAATATTTCAACATACTAAATTAGACTAATAAGATTTTTCCTGAGATATTGTAAACGTGTAATTTAAGTCAACAAGGAAAAGCACAATATTTACTATGATCATTATTCGGTTACCACGCTAGTTTCCCGCTACAATCATGTGCAATTTGGTGCACATAAAAGTGAAATAGGAAGCCCACTGCTGAGCACTGGAAGGCGTGCAGGTAAGCTGGTATATGGCTCTTGACACAACACTGCCACTAATCGCATCACTATCTACAATTCTCATTTATAAAGTACTTAAATTTAACCATCTGTCCTTCTACACTGCATTTCAAGAAAATGTTTATCAGTAAAAATGTGAACTTTCAAATTTATTAGCAATATTAAACATGAATGGATCATTATCCACCATATTTTAACAACTGCATAAAAGGGGCTTTGGTTCATTTATTTGCAGTGACAATGGGATGAATTATTAAATCTCCTTAAGTGCTGTCCAGTTTTAATGTAACATTTATTTTCATGATGTCCATTCAAATGCAAAGTGTGACTATTCAGCTAAATTGTATTCATGTAGGTACCACCACACTGTGTCTCCCCATTGCAAGATTTATGGTTATAAAAGGGAAAGAGACCATTTCTAGTTGGCTTCACATTACTACAATAACTCTTGAGAATTATTTCTGGAGTAAAGCAGTAATTTTACTGTTAAAGCTGTCCTAGCCAGCAAATGTCCAATATCAACTAAAGTCTTTCTAGCAATAGACACTGTGGTCTGCACTTTTACTCCTCCAAGGAAAAGGGCCTCATAGGGGCGAGAAGATGGGGCTAACATCAAACACTGCTGACCTTCATCACTGCCCCGGATTTAGGGAGCCCCTAAATACTCACTGAATGAAGAGTCAGCCAGCATCTCCCACTTACTTTAACTTTGTTTCACAAACAGAAGTATTAAAATTATACCAGAAAATGTTAGGATATTGGTGTAATTTCCAGAAATTCCTTGTTTGGCGCTCTTTGGTGATCCCTTTGGACTGAGGCAGAGCATTCCAATTCCAAATTTCTCTTTTGGGATTGTGCTTTCTTCCGTGTATCAGATGGTTTTGTGCACCAAAGGACTGTATTTTAGAAGTTATCTATGAGGTATCCTGTGTTCCTGCCTTCCAAGTAGTCTTTCCTTTCTGAATTAGAAAATCTTAGTTCTTACTGACGTCAGAGAAGCATGGCTTCACCTCTGGCCACTACTAGACATCGGCCAGTGGAGCCTGCTGCCTCTCTTTTCTACCCCTCTACACCTGTTCTCCCCATATGCTTTAAGGGAGGCATTGGTATCTCCTGTTCAGCAGAGAGACTGGGATAGGTGACCAGCCTGCTGTGATGTAGGGCCCAGCACACAGCTTAGGAATCCGATTAAGTCGCTGTCCTGAGAGATCCTCCTCATGCAAGAGGAAGTCCTCTACTGATGCTGTTCTTGGGCTGGGACTCTACACATCATCACCTGCTTCCCCCATAATCCCAAAGTACAGTTCCTCCCTCTGTTACAGAATTGAACATTTGACTATGTGTCTGTCTGTTTGCTCAGTTTGACTCTCTGCAGGTGAGGACTGTGGCTCAGTGTTCCGATATTTGCTCACTACAAAAGTGAGGCACTAGAGAGGTATCTGGGCCAAGCTGGAAGCTGGTCCAGAAAATGAAAAGCACATGAACACTGGGGTAGAGGAAACACAAGAGCCCATTACTTACAACAGTTCAGTACCACTATAAGCAATTAGGTTGACAAACATCTGAATGCTTAGTCAACATCCACACTGCCCTCAGGAAGTCTGCAGCCCGGGAAGGAAATCAGATATGCACATGAATGCACACAACAGGGAGGACTGTGGTGGAGACAAGCCCAGACTGCATGTTTCACTTGCTTCATCCCTACCAAGCTATTGTAGATGCTGGCATTTGTGAATGCTCTCTTAGTCTAGTCATTCTGAATGCTCAAAAGTATGAATGAGCAAGGTAGATGGCATAAGACTGAACTTTGGAAATGAGTCTGTCAACCCAACTTCCTTTACTAAGAAGTTCTCCAGTATTAGAAGATGTTTGGGAATGAGCCTGCCAACTCAATTTCTTCACTGAGAAGCTAGCCACTATCAGAAGATGTATGTCTCAGAGTCAAGGGATTCTAGTAACAATCCCTGTATGAAACACAGTCCACACAGGTAACAGGTGCAGCACTTGAGATTTCTCAAAAACAAATGTGGTTGCCAAGCTTTCCGTGTTCTACAAATTTCAAAGAACACAGGGTGTAAGCCACCCCAGGTACAGGCCCCACATGAGGACCTCCAGGCTCCACCCACAGAACAGACCCAGCCACTCCAGACACAAGTGGCCAAGCTCCACCCTACAGAATAAAAAGCCCAAAGCTCAGGACCTGAAAACCCACCAATCTCTGAGCTCAAAATCCCACCAATCCCTACCCTGGAAATCTCTACCCTGGAAAACTCTGTACCCCAAAAACCCTACATAAGTCTCAGTTCCTTGCTGCTTCTCCTTGAGCAGAGGTAGCCACTCTTGTGTGTTTCTTGATATATCTATCTCTTGTGTGAGGTTTGTTGTGTGGTGTGACTTAGTTGCATTACTTGGCTCCTGACAGGATACCTTTCCCTTCAAAGTTGTAACACCTGCATTGGGGAAACTTTTCCCCTCAGAGCTGCAACACTTAGGCAGGGTCCTTGGTGGACAGTGCTTTGGCTGGTGACATGAAAACATGGGTTGGCTTATTCTTAGAAAGCTGCACTGCTTATTAGGCTTGTGATCTCTAAACTGGAATCATGGGCTTTTAAATTATATTAACTATTATGAATGTACAGATACGTGTGGGCCACATTCACAATGACATACATACGAAGATCAGAGGATAACTTCAGACAGTCAGTTCTCTTTCCACCTTGTAGAATCAGGCTCAGTGGCTAGCACCTTTACCTGCTGAGCCATCTTACTGGCCCAGATCTTGGAGTTTTTAGCACACTTACACAAATTTGTATTTAAGATTCTAAGCAAGACAAAGGCAAAGTAGACACACAGTTCTTCTCTTTATCAAGACAGAAGACTTAGGGATGGAGTTGGAAGTTTCCTTATTGTGATCTTTGTGATGGTTACAGGAATGTGAACATGTGTATGGGCAACTTTTTATCTCTCCTTAGCCAACTGTCACAATCCACACCCCAACAAGTTAACCACTTCCCACGCTTATCAATCTTTTCTGGAATTTCTAGAAAACAAACCATAAGGTAAACATTTTACTTGTGTGCCCTTTGTGGATCAACATAATGTCTGTGATATCCATTCTTGTATCCATCACTATTCATTTTTTATGTTGAGCAGTGTCCCCTTATCAGTTTAGCACAACTTAGAAATTTCCCTGTTAGTGGATATCGGGGCTGTTAGTAGCTTCAGGTTTTAGAAACAGTTTTAGCTATTTAGAAATAGCTCAGGAAAATGTTACGCATTTTTGATAGAGGTAGGCAGGTACCATTGGAGGAACATTTCAATATGGAGGTAGGCAGTACTACCATTGGATGCTCATTCTGAATTGGGGAAGCAGCATGGGTAGACTGCCCAGTTGTACTCCCAATTGTGGTGTTGACTTGTGTACTTACGTTTGTGAACCTAGAATGTAATGGCCATTGCTATACATGAAGAAGCCGTTTGGATTTGTGTGGTCTCTAGGGTATTCATGGACTGTAACTAACACATGCCAGAGCTCACTATCTCACCAACTGATTTCAGAAGGAAGACCACTTTAGTTTTCTATTATGAACTGTTCAGATAGAAATAAAAGTTCAAGTTGGTTATTTATTTATTTATTTATTTTTTGGTTTTTCGAGACAGGGTTTCTCTGTGTAGCTTTGCACCTTTCCTGGAACTCGCTTGGGAGACTAGACTGGCCTTGAACTCACAGAGATCCGCCTGCCTCTGCCTCCCGAGTGCTGGGATTAAAGGCGTGCGCCACCACCGCCCGGCCCAAGTTGGTTTTTTAAGACCTGACAATTGTTCTATAGTGATTCTGAACTAATTTTTTTGTTACTCTGCAGAATTTTCACTGGCCAGTCATTAAATGCTTAGCATCTGTTTCTCAAGGGTCTGTCATGAAGCAGGTGTGTTCAACACCTCAAGAAGATTCGAGCATTTAGGATTCTGCAAGGACAGGCAGGCAGGGACACAGAAATGAGCTGTGTGCTATATACAAAGTTGAAGACATAAGATGGCGGCAGATGACTTTTGCATTTCATACACAGATGACCCCTGGTCTTATCTGCTTAGTTGTAATATAAAGCTCCCAGTAGGGAACGGACCCAGGAGGATCACTTTCTCTGTTATCCTCATTGTCCTCTGTCTTGTTAGGCTCTTAGAGTAAAGCACTCTGGTGCCCACCAATCCAGTTATAGTTAGTCACATCTGAAATCAGGACTTCTTCTCACTGACTTTCAAAGGCTCTCTCTAGATTTGTCTTCCTCATTAGTCAAGGCTGATACACAATGGTACCCATTTGGAGGCAGACGGAGCCAGAAACTCCCTCAGTTCCCAAGGAGAAGCACCTTTTGCAATTCATGAATTAACAAGATGCCCTACACACATGCACAGAGGACCCTTGTATGGCAGCTGTAGTGCAGCACATTGCCCTCCCCTGACCTGCTGGTCACCTTGCTTAACTGTTTTCTGTCCACTCTGCCTCCCCTTCTGTAGTAGTTTGAATGTAATTGGCCCCCATAATCTCATGGGGAGTAGCACTATTAGGAGGTGTGGTGGCCTTGCTAAAGTAGGTATGGCCTTGTTGGAGGAAGTGTATCACTGTGGGGGTGGGTTTGAGGTCTTCTATGCTCAAGATACCACCAGTGTCACAGACCATTTCCTGTTGCCTTCTGATCAAGATGTGGCCTCCACCATGTCTGTCTGCATGCCACCAAACTCCCAGCCTCCATTCTCCCTGCCATGATGATAATGGACTAAACCTCTAAAACTGTGGCAACCTCAATTAAATGTTTCCCTTTATAAGAGTTGCTGTGATCATGGTGTCTCATCATAGCAATAGACCCCCTAACTAAGACACCTTCTAGCAAAGTTCTTCCTCTGTGAACAATCTGGCACTAAGTCCTCAGAAAGATACACAAGTAGGTTGGTTATAGGTGCCTGTGTGTTACACATGTGCCTGTCGCGAGGAAAGACTTCATAAACAAGGTGAAAGTCAAAATCCAGGACACTTGTAGCAGACCCTTGCTGTGCAATAGATAAAAACAGCTTAACTCTGTTCTGCCCATAATGTAGGTAAATATAACCTGGATGCATTTTTTCTTCCATAGAATCTTTAAATCTAGTTTTTCCTTCCTCCCTCATTCTCTGCCTTCCTACCTCCTCCTTCTAACTGTTGTCAACCTGGTTAACATCAAAAAAGCTCCTATCAAAAAGCTGCTATCTTCATCAAATCAAGTGTTCCTGCTAGCAGATATCAACCAGGATCTCTGATGTGAATTGTTGACATTCCCTAACTGAAGGATAGGGGTGGGGAAGGTCATTGGATCAACACCTGAGTATCCAGCCCCTCCCCCAACCATTTATATGCAACTCTACCCTAACTGCATGTGACCTGCTGGAGGCATGTGTTACCTTGAGTGCAAGAGTATACAGCCTGGGAGAAGGTTAATTGAAGGGACTCCATCTATGTGGCCAAGGGGGAACCTATCATCTATGTAGACACAGACCCTCCAATGTGGCTACTTTAGGGTCACCAACTCTATTCAGTTTTCAAAAAAATTCAAGAAAAAAAAAAAAAGAGAAAGAAAGAAAGAAAAGAAGAATGATTGTTTGAGAACAGAGAAAAAAAATTGACCATTTTACCTCGTCTTGTGCTTATCTCATTGTTACAGTGATTTTAACACTTAAGAGCTGCTGTTGTTTCCATAACCCCCCCAATACATACATACATACATACATACATACATACATACATAAATTTGACATGGCAAATATAATAAATGTATCATCTTTCTGTTCTACCTGTAATTCTGCCTAATCACATAAAAAATGAGAAAATGCAACTTTGAGAATGAGCAAAAGAAAGGTGACTTAGTGGTAGAATATATTTTAACTGATAAGCTTTTTTTTTAAACTGATAAGCTTTGCTTTTGGTTTATTGTTGTGATAAAACAAGATCATATAAAGCATTACTTTTTAATGCTGGAAAACCAAGAACAAAGTAAATCAAGAAAATAATATATGCACTCCATCATTTCTTGCTTTTAAACATTAAACTATATAAAAAATTAAAGCACTGTTTTATAGTCAACTGTTTCTAGTTCCTCAGAGAAACCACAAGTAGAAATACAAATGTTTTTATTATTGATTTAATAATCACCTACATTAAGACTAAAAAAATCTATTCTGGCAAAATTATTGAATATGTAAGCAACTATTTGCTAACTCCAGTTAAAAGAAAAGAACTGATTTGCCTCGGCTTGGAAGGCGCTTTTAGCCCAGGCTCGCAGGAGCAGCTGGGGTTTATTGCTACCTGCCTTGGTTTTTGGTTCAAGTCTCTGAGGGTGAAGAGAGGACTTACTTTCTATGGTTTCATCTCCTTGGAATGGTCAATCATAATGATGTTACATAAGCGACTTAACAGATATCTATCCTGACAGAAAGTCTCCCATCCAGAATATTTCCTCCTTTATAATTAATCCAGTTCTACTGATGGCAAGTTCTCTCAGATTTTGTACTTGAAGTGGACATGTGCTCAAGTCCAAGGAACAAAGCAAGGGTTTTTAACGCAGCTAGTAGCGGCTGACCTGCCTTGGATGTCTCCAATACACTTGCTTAGCTGGAAGCAACATT
>CABHPQ010148806.1:19707-48431 GCA_902168405.1 Peromyscus aztecus | reverse complement strand
TCTTTTTTGGGATTTTGATGGGACTTGCATTGAATCCATAGATTGCTTTTAGTAAGATTGCCATTTTTACTGTTAATCCTACCTATCAAAGAGCATGGAAGATCTTTCCCTTTTCTGGTATCTTCTTCAATTTCTTTCTTCAGAGACTTAAAGTTCTTGTCATACAGGTCTTTCACTTGCTTAGTTAGAGTTACCCCAAGGTATTTTATATTATTTGTGGCTATGTAAAAGGTGATGTTTCTCTGATTTCTTTCTCAGCCCATTTATCATTTATATATAGGAGAGCTACTGATTTTTTAAATTAATCTTGTATCCTGCCACATTACTGAAGGTGTTTATCAGCTGTAGGAGTTCCTCAGTAGAATTTTGGGGATCACTTATGTATACTATCATATCGTCTGCAAATAGCAAAAGTTTGACTTCTTCCTTTCCAATTTGTATCCCCTTGATCTCCCTTTGTTGTCTTATTGCTCTAGATAGAACTTTGAGTACTATATTGAATAGATATGGGGAGAGTGGACAGCTTTGTTTTGTTCCTGATTTTAGTGGAGAGTTTCTCATCATTTAATTTGATGTTGGCTATTGGCTTGCTCTAAATTGCCTTTATTATGTTTAGGTATGTTCCTAGTATTCCTGATCTCTCTAGGACCTTTATCATCAAGTGGTGTTGGATTTTGTCAAAGACTTTTTCAACATCTAATGAGATGATCATGTAGTTTTTTTCTTTCAGTTTGTTTATATCGTGAATTACATTGACAAATTTTGAACCATCCTTGCAACTCTGGGATGAAGCCTAGTTGGTCATGGTGGATAATTTTTTGATGTGTTTTTGGATTTCATTTGCCAGTATTTTATTGAATATTTTTGCATCAATGTTCGTGAGGAAGATTGGACTATAATTCTCTTTCTTTGTTGCATCTTTGTGTGGTTTGGGTATCAGGGTAACTGTAGCCTCATAAAAAGTGTTTGTCAATGATCCTTCTCTTTCTATTGTGTGGAACAATTTGAAGAATATTGGTATTATCTCTTTGAAATTCTGGCAGAATTCTGCGCTGAAACCATTTGGTCCTGGCCTTTTTTTGGTTGGAAGACTTTTAATGACTGTTTCTATTTTCTTAGTGGTTATAGGTCTATTTAAATTGTTTATTTGGTCTTGATTTAATTTTGGTATGTGGTACCTATCCAGAAAATTGTCCATTTCTTTTAGATTTTCCAATTTTGTGGAGTACATGTTTTTGAAGTATGACCTGATGATTCTCTGGGTTTCTTCATTGTCTGTTGTTATGTCTCCCTTTTAATTTCTGATTTTGTTATTTTGGATGGTCTCTCTCTTCCTTTTGGTTAGTTTGGATAAGGGCTTGTGTATTTGTTGATTTTCTCAAAGAACCAACTCTTTATTTTGTTGATTCTTTGTATTGTTCTCTTTGTTTTTGTTTTATTGATTTCAGTCCTCAGTTTGATTATTTCCTGGTGTCTATTCCTCCTGGATGAGTGTGCTTCTTTTTGTTGTAGAGCTTTTAGGTATGCTGTTAAATTGCTAGTGTGAGATTTCTCCAACTTCTTTATGTGGTAAGGGGATTTTTTTGGGGGGGAGGTCTAGTCTATTTGGTGTTCTATAAGCTTCTTATATTTTCATAGGTATTTCCTTTTTTAAGTTGGGAAAATTTTCTTCTATGATTTTGTTGAATATATTTTCTGTGCCTTTGAGTGGGTATTCTTCTCATTCTTCTATCCCTATTATTCTTAGGTTTGGCCTTTTTATGGTGTCCCAGATTTCCTGGACATTTTGTGTTATGACTTTTTGGCTTTTGTGTTTTCTTTGACTGATGAATCTATTTCCTCTATTGTATCCTCTACACCAGAGATTCTCTCTTCCATCTCTTATATTCTGTTGGTTATGCTTGCATCTGTAGTTCCTGTTCAATTTTCTATTTCTAGCATTCCCTCAATTTATGTCTTCTTCATTATTTCTATTTCAATTTCAGGTCTTGAACTGTTTCCTTCACCTGTTTATTTGCCTTTTCTTGGCTTTCTTTAAGAGATTTATTGATTTCTTCTATTTTTTTCTTGTCTTTTCCTCAATTTCTTGAAAGGAATTTTTTATTTCCTCTTAAAGACCTCTATCTTCTTCATAAAATTATTTTTAATGTTGCTTTCTTTTACGTTGTGATGTTCTGGTCTTGCTATTGTAGAACTGCTAGGTTCTGATGGTGCCATATTGCTCTTTATGTTCTTGTATGTATTTTTTGCACTGGCATCTACCCATCTCTTCCTCCAACAGGTGCAAGAGGTGTCTGTGTCTTAGGGAGTTGCTCTTGATCCAATCTGTGCTTGCTGTTTCTATGTCTCAGGCGTCCACTCTTGGTCCAATTGTAGCTCTTGGTCTAATTTGAACTGTTGGATTCTGTGTCTCAGGGAGCTGCTCTTGGTCCAATTAGAGCTGGTGGATTCTGTGTCTCCAGGAGCCACTAAGGTCACAGGTGGATGGGTGGGTTTAGTGTAGGGAGTGGGTCTTGTAGATTTCAGTGTCCAATAGGGGGTGTTGGTGGAGAAGCCTGCCCACAGGAGTCTTCCCTGCTGGCTGGCAACTGGGGCAGTGATGGTTGGAGGTTGGGGGTACAGATTGTGCCTTGGGGCCTAGGTTCTAGAGGTAGAACTCTTTGGGTGGGGGAAGAGTTACTCAGATTCTGTGTCTCAGAGACCTGCTGAGGTCACAGGGGCATGGATGAGTTTGATATAAGGAATTTGTCTTGTATATTGCAGGGTCAGATGGGGGGATGTTGATGGTGAAGACTGTCAACAGGAGTCTTCTCTGCTGACCTGCAATTGGGGTAGCGATAGGTGGGGGTAAGGAGGCATAGCGATACAAACTTTTAATCTATGGTGGTCAGATAAGATGCAGGGTGCTATTTCCATTTTCTTATATCTGTTAAGACTTATTTTGTGTCCAAGTATGTGATCAGTTTTGGAGAAAGTTCCATTAGCTGCCGAGAAGACAGTATATTCTATTGTGTTTGGGTAAAAATTTCTGTAGATATCTGTTAAATCCATTTGGTTTATGATGTCAATTAGCACCAGCATTTATGTTTAACTTTTGTCTGGATAACCTATCTGTTGACTAGAGTGGGATATTGAAGTATCCTACTTCAAAGTGTTTTCTATTTTTTTCCTCCCAGTTTCTATTTACCTTCCATCTTATCTGTATCCACTTCCTATCTATCTCTCATTAGAAAAAAGTATTCTAAATCATATTGATAAAATGAAATAAAATGAGAAAAAATTAAAAAAAATCACACCAGAGTTGTAAAAACAAAACAAAACAACAACAACAGAGGACAAAAAACACAAGAGAAGGCACAAGAATCAGAGACCCACTCATTCTCACACTCAGAATTCCCATAAAAACACTAAACTGGAAGCCATAATACATACACAGAGAATGTGGTATAGACCCATGCATGTTGCTTCAGTCTCTGTGAGTTAATATGAGCTTTATTCATGTAAATTTAGAGGGCCTTGTTTTCTTGGTATCCTTCATCCCCTCTGGCTCTCATGCTGTTTCTGCCTTCTCTTCCACAGGGATCCCTGAGCTCTTAAGTGAGGGATTTGAAGGAGGCATCCCATTTGGGGCCTAGTGACCAAGGTCTCTTACTCTCTGCTGATGTCTGGTTAGGGATCTCTGTGTTTACTCCTATCTGCTGCAGCAGGAAGCTTCTATGATGATAAATCCTCACTTACTCATTACTTGGTTTCTTAAAGATTGCCTTGTTTATTGGTATAGTATACAGAAGAATAAAGTGTAAGAATCCATCCATACTTGCCTCAGTAATAGTGAGCTCTCAAATGTTAAGTGTAAGTGTTGTAGTTCTTAAATGGTGCCCAAATATTGACAAGATATGCAAATATAAAAGAGAAATGTATTTATAAAAGTATCAGCATTCCATAGATGACTAGAGATGGAAGAGTGTGATGGTTATGCAATCTAAACTTCTCATCTCATACTTGGGATATGGAAAAACAGCTAAAGCAAATTATCCATGGTCATAACCCAGGTGATTGTTAGTTGTGAACCATGAGGTCCAGGTCAGTCCCAATCTCCAGTTACTATCAACACATTTCCATTAGGATATCTTTGCATTTATTTTTATTTTGTACATGTATGTGAGTGGTGCATGTTTGGGGTGTGTTTGAGTGTCTGTGTGCATGCGCATTTGGAGGACAGAGATCAATATTAGGTGCCCTCTCTCCAGTTGTTGTCCATGTTGGTTTTATGAAACAGAGTTTGTCACTGAACCTGGAGCTGACTGACTGTGCTGGACTGCTTGGCTCCAGGACCCAGGGGTTCTCTTGTCTAAAATCCTTCCTCAGTTCTGTGATTTCAGGTGCGTCTGCTGCACAGTGCTTTCTGTGTGAGTGCTGGAGATTCAAACTGACGTCCTGATACTTGTGTGGCAAGCTCTTTACTGCCTGAACTATCTACTCAAACTCTTCAGTTAAAAAAATATTCTTATTTGTCTTCTCTTTAGGCCATGTTTTTCTTCAAAGTGCTGAGGAAATAAAAAAAAATGTTGAAATTGGTTTGATATTGAAATATTTGCTGATGTTTAGCATAAAAACTTTGAAGAAGACTTGTAAATGCTTTTAGAATGGTTTGCTGCACAATAGCAGTGTATCAACACTTGCTAATTTTTTATTCTTTTTTTTATTGCCCAATAACTCCTTTTTCATATTCATTGTAGTGGAGAAGAGGTGACATCTGGTGATTAATTAGTTCAGAAAGTGTTAGTTCCCCAAGGATTGCCTGTTAGATACCTTCTAGGTCATTAAAAAAAAGGAAATCTATTGCTTATGTTTACAGGTGGTGGCACACTGAATTTAGATTGGTTGTAAGGCACACAATGAGTTTGCTACATCTGTAAGTCTCATTTCTGTTCCTCTCTTCTAATAGTCCCCAGCAACAATTCTAGTTTGCATTTCAAATGGCTTTATAGGCAGTTGCTTGTGATTCTGTGTTCTGTTAAATATTCTTCAGATTTTTCTCTTGATTCTTATGATAGCCTGAATCATTTTATTTCAACAATGTCTTAAAGGACATTAAAATTATTAGAGGAATTATTCTCTTCTGAGCCCTGAAGAATTTTTTTAATTGGGTAATTTTGAAAATAGGTAACACTAGTCTTGTATGAATATCGATACTCCTCTACTGGCTGGTTTTGTGTCAACTTGACACAAGCTGGAGAGGAAGGAGCCTCAGTTGAAGAAATGCCTCCATAAGATCCAGCTGTAAGGTATTTTCTCAATTAGTGATCAATGGAGGAGGACCCAACCCATGGTGGGTGATGTCACACCTGTGCTGGTGGCCCTGGGTTCTATAAAGAAGCAGACTGAGGAGGTCAGTGGACAAACCAGTAAGCAGCACCCCTCCATGGCTTCTGCATCAGTTCCTGCCTCCAAGTTTCTGTGGCTTGAGTTCCTATCCTGACTTCCTCTGGTGATGAACATAGTGTGGAAGTGCAAGCTAAATAAAACTCTTTCCTCTGCATCTTGATTTTGGTCATGGTGTGTTGTTGCAGCAATAGTAAACCTAAGACAAAAGATCAATAATTCAGTGGGGTTCCTGACGTTACCCCACAATGTTGATATTGAGTTATATAATAAAGTAGACACTCTCCTTTAAGATATTGATATGTTTTTAAAAACATCTTTGAAAATTAATACCCAGTCTTAATAATGAAAAATAGCTCATCCAGCACCAAGTGAAGCTAAGATATTATTGACAGGGACCTTAATACCTTAATAGCAAGATAAGGAATCCAAAGTTGTATTCAGATCCCTGGTAAAGATGAATTATGTAACATATTTGGCCTTTTCTAAGTTTTAGAGTCATTAAAACCTAGGGGAATTTTTTTTTACTTACCTCAATCTAAAAGAAGCAACTCTTGGGTCTGGTTGTGAAGACACACCTATACAGTGTTGAAAAATTTACCTTACAGGGTGCAAAAGTTGAGATGTTATACCTACCCCCTTAGGGTCCTGTCTATGCTCATGCTATGCAGAATAATCCAGGGAACTAGTAGCAGAAATAGAGAAGGTCATTTCAGCACACCAGGGAAAGACAGGCACTCTTATGAACCTTTTGCCTCAGCTACAGAGAAGAGTGAATGTGAATTTCTGAGCCGTTATGATATATTCCAAAGAATTATGAATGGCAATATACGAGTACTAAAATAGCTGTGGCTATAGCTATCATTAAAGACAAAATTAGACCTTTATCCTTTTTTGGTGTTGTTATTACCTAAGAGAGATCTCACAGGAAAAATGTCCCCTGTAATTCTTTACTGCATCTATTATGCATTTATTGAGGTTCTTTAATTATAATCTTCAAAGTGTCAAGTAAATAGATTAAAGACTGCCAATATTAATTTTAAGTGAATCACCGTTTTCAAATCTGTGAGGTTATTTCCTCTCTCTTGGAAAACAAAGGCAGTGCCTTCACATTATAATTCAGCTTTTTACCATTTTAATTCTGGTTCATTATATAAATACAGTGCCAGCTAATTCCTCAATGTCATTCTCATTCAGAAAATGTATTGAAACTGTTCTTTTGGTTTATTTCAAACCTAGATATGTGATCTTAATATTAATGCTTAGAGTTCCATGTTTCAGAATTTTGCAAAATTTATTGCCCCTCCACCAAAAATGCAAAGTTACTCCCTTATTCCTCATAACCATAACCATTACCACAGGCTATTTGACAAACCATCAATCTGCATTTGGTTATGGGCTATGAAGCTAAAGTACTTATTTACTGACTTGTATATTAATCCTGTCTTTGCCCCCAGCACAAAAATGTCTTAAGCTATACAGATGTAATGAATTAACCACCATATGAATCCAGTATGAGGTGGGGCATTTAAACCTCATACTGACCTCTTCTTTGTTTTTCATCTCTGTCTTTGGGTAGTGGTGAGAAATTTCCCAGAGATGACTGACCAAACTTCTTCAGTGCTTGGTTGATATTCAGTCCTCATCTCTCATCTAGTGCTTCTCTTTTAGTCTGTTCCCAACAGTCTCATACATAACATTTCAATTAGCTACGAATCCACCAGGGCATGAAGTTGTTCTTGGAAAAAAAATTTCCCAGAATAGCCAAAAGGCAACAAATGAACAAAAGATCACACCTAAGGGCAAAGACATCATGTCATGTTGGGCATACAGCTTTTATGGCCACAGCTGTGCTCTTCAAGTGGCACCTTGTGTCCATATTCATGACAAGTAAGATCTTTGTGAGTTCAGGAGCTGCTCCAGTACTAGTCAGTAAGGGTGAGTTCCAAATCACAGTAAAGTGGTTGTTTCTGGTTAGTTCAAAAGATTATGTTCTCTCAGAAGCAGACTGATGAGTGTGGTACATTTGGTAAGTTCAGAAATGAATCTTCAGATGAATAGTCGAAGTGTGCTGACTTGGAGGCGTATTGGCGCAGAGGTGGTCTAAAGCACCACACACATTCTGGCCCAAATTGTCACTCTGTTTCTATTTGTCTTTCTCGACCTATGCCTTCTATTTCTTACAGCTACTGTGAAATTTCTAAAACCACCAGACACAACATTTTGTGTCTAAATCATTCTTCAAACACTTCTCATTTCTATCTGTATTAGAATTTGCTGATCAAGAAGGAACTCCATCAGGCCTGCAAAGGGAATGGTTTCCATATGTCCCATGTGACTTCACTGGGTGAACTGCTTGTGTATCATCTATCTTTCTTGAATGAAAGGTATTTGACAGAAAAGATTTAGGATGAAAACAGGTGAAGTTCTTATTCAAATAGTAAACTGCAGGCTTTATGTTCCATGCAAAACAGAATTATTGAACAGGAAGGCTCCGTTTAGAAACTCTGAAAGGATAGCTATGCATAATACAAAAAACACAGTGAAATATGCAGTTCAGTACCTTATCTTGCTTACCTCTCCATGAAAGGTCAAAAGTACTTCCTGCTGTGATGTGTCTGAATCCCTGAAAGATTGATTACATTTTTATATAATGCAGAATTTCTGAATCCAGTGAACCATAACTTATGTAATTTGTATTGTACCTTACCAGTTACCTTTGAAGTACTTAGGGATGAAACTTTCCTTATTAGGCGGTGGAGACTGGAAAAGGAGCACTTCCTTTTTTTGTGTTCCTTCAGTGATTTATTTATCTTCAAATTTGCATGGATTTCTTTTCTGCCTTAAAAAGAAATGTGTGTGTGTGTGTGTGTGTGTGTGTGTGTGTGTGTGTATACATGCATGCAGGCATTCATGAACACCGGAAGAGGATGTTGGATTCCTTGGAGCTGGAGTGATAGGGAGTTGTGAGCCACTTAATTTGGGTGCTAGGAAATGAGCTTGGGTTCTCTGGAAGATCATTAAGTGCTCTTAATCTCTGAGCCATCTCTCCAGCCCTTTGGATTTCTTAATAGGCTAGAAAAAAAGGTTAAATTTTGGCAACTGGGAAGGAGAAAGTCTGCAAATAAGAAAGAAGTGTTTTCTGGTATTTAAGAAACAAATTTTATTTACATGTGATGTAAGTGTGACTAGTGAGATACTTAAAAATTTCCTCTTTAAACTATTCAAAAAGCATAATACAAATAGTTTTCAAAATGTGTGTACTTTTGGAAAAAATCTACCACATCACTAGAGTTTTTTCTAAATAAGACTTGTTCCTGCAGGAGAGTTAGGAAAGTCAAAATCAGTATTTGGTAGTCTCTTTCTCCCTGCATACTGTACTCCTAGATAGATGGAGGAATGTCTTGTTTTTCCTCCTCTGTTCTCAAGCACTCTCAGTCCCTTCCCCAGTTGCTGATTGCCAAGTGACTTCAAAGTTTGATGCAGGATAGTAACTAAGCAATGTAAGACTTCGAATCAAAATTTTGGTTCCTCCAGTGAGATGGACCCTCATGCATGTTCAATGAGGTCTGTGCTGGTTAGGGTAATTCTTTTGTGGAGCAGAGTTGTATCATAAGTCCCTGAGATACCAGAGATACTTCGAGGACTTTTTGGAAAACCTCCCAAATCCTCTTCCACCCATACTACTCACTCCCATGTCTCCATTTTCTACTATATTTCTTCTATTCTTTATTGTATTATATGTCTATATGTCTGCTATTTCCCATGCTTCCTGTAGGAACAAGCTTTTCAAAGATTATAAGTAACCTTGTGGTATAGACTCCCCCTACCAAAAGAAAAAAATTTGGAAGGAAAATACAAATACCCTTGAAGCAACCTTTGACTCTTCTTCCTCCTCATGTTCCAACTTCCCCTCCTTTCCTTTCCATGTTGGCACACAGTATCATTATGCTGACAGCCGGCTTCAAACTCCTGTGCTAAAGGAGTCCTCCTGGCTCAGCCTCTCGAGTAGCTGGGACTACAGACGTGAACCTTGTACCAGGTCACTTATTAGCAGTTGGATATATTTTGCTATTATCTTGCTCTCATCTCTTATCTATCTCTCTATCTCTATCTATCTATCTATCTATCTATCTATCTATCTATCTATCTATCTATCTATCATTTACCAATGATAGAAAGGGAGGAGAGAGTGTTTGCTCAAACATTTTGAACTTGTTTGTGCATTTGTCATTCCACATCATTTAAAAGTCTACTTTTAAATTTACAGCCTTAAAAAGAGCCAATTATGGCATTATTGCTAAGCTGAAGAAATTTTATATTGATGCAACAGAATTACTTAACATGTAATTAATATTTCAATTTCCCAATTGATTTAATAGTGTCCTTTACAGATTTTTTATAGTTATTTTATAATATCAATATCGTGGGCACTTATAAATAAAACTAAGAACATAAGATTCTAGGACAGCTTGGGGGATAGTACATAGAGCATAATATTAGTGCAATGAAAAAAAAGTTGTTTCCAATAACTGGAAAGCACAACAATCAATAAAGAATATATCAGAAGTTCTACATGCCTAATGACAGCACTTACTGGGTTTACAGCAAATTTCCACTTTTTAAAAAAAGTGGGTCTCCATTTATTGAAAACCTGCTTTCATATTTAAATTGTATTAATACTTGATCTTTTGGCCAAAGCAGCAAGAGACTAGTTTAAAAGTTTGTTCCCCTTCATTTGAAGATGGTGATTAAAGGAGGTGCAGAGCTTTGAAACTGTTGTGAGTATCCTACTTAAGAAAATAAACACTAATTGAAAGAGCTAATCAAAAGCTCATCATCCTGAAGAGCACTTGGATAGCTCACAAGTATGCAGCTCTGGAAGACAAGGTGCTCTCAAGAGGACAAACCGTTCTAAGCAGAGGGACCTTAGCTATGTATTAGATTCACCTTGTAGTGAGTGACACTGTTAGGTCAAAGGGATGTACTGGAACAAACTTCACTTTGCAGAGAGTAAGCCATCTTTAGTCAGTAAAAATACTATTATAATATTCCCTTCAAGAAAGCCTTGCACTTGCCAATGTGTATGTGTGAATTCACACAATGTCTGTGAACATTTGGATAAATAAGCATTTTTGATAGAGCTTTCTCTTTAAAATGCATACTAATCAAACTCTCTTCCTCCATTGCTGTTACACAGATTCTCCCTGCCCTTGTAGAGTGTTTTCATTTACATTATAATTCATTATTGAGGTCTTAACCAAAATTCAGAGATGAAAAATCCATTTGAAGATGCCTTTTCAGATACTTCTGGATGATGCAAAAAATTTCTTAAGAAGTCAAACTTCCTATAAACAGAATTTTCCCCTAAAAAAACAAAGAATACAATTGACTCCGAAATATATAGTTGTTGAAGAAACCCACATGTCTGTTCTCTGAGAAGAAGGTCACTGTTGATTTGATAATTTTGGAAGGAGGTCACTGGGCTTCTGAGGAGCTGGGTTAGGAGACTGCTGCTGTCAGTGTTGTTTAGGTAGTTGTTACAAATGTGTATGTTCAAAACAGGGTTAATGAGTAAGGCTAGAGTGCTGTTGGTCTATGCAGCACACATACCCTCGTGTGGATGTTTAAACTGTTATGAAAGAAATCATAATCATTGTGTCTTAAAAATGTAAAGTAGAAAGATCTACATTCCTTTATTGGGTGCTAACTTTTTCCTTTGGTTCTGGCACTTCTTTTCAGTATGATGGTACTAAATTCAACAAAACAAGCAACTTTGTTTCATTTGACAAATTTTAAAAATTGCTGCATGTGCAGGTGAACTGACCCTATACCTCAGGGAAGAGCCCCCTCCCCCCGGAACTGGGGAAAGGTTGTCCCACTCCTCACCACAGGTGTGCACCTCGCCTGGGAAGAACATGAGAGTTGACTCTGTGGTTGGGGGCACAGGTGAGCCAATCTTGAGGGCACAAGAGCAGGTGCTATGGGATAATGCCCTTATGATAAAACTCTGATTGGCCAGTAGCCAGGCAGAAAGTAGAATTCTGTGAAGAGGAAGGGCAGAGTCAGGAGTCCACAGCCAGACACAGAGGAAGCAAGATGTGAAGACAAAACTGAAAAAAAGGTACCAAGCCACGTGGCTAAACATAGATAAGCATTGTGGGTGAATTTAAGTGTAAGAGCTAGTCAGCAATAAGCCTGAGCAAATGGCCATGCAGTTATAATTAATATTAAGCCTCCATGTGATTATTTTATAAAAGGCTGCAGGACTGTGGGTGAGAAATTTGTCCTGACCACGGGCCAGTTCCGACTACAATCAGGAGAGCTGATCTGCTCCCCCCCCCATCTGAGATACGGTGGCATGGGTGAGATAAAAATGTCCTCCCCCATCACCCATGTGGCAGGTGAGAGAGCTAGCCCTGGGGTCATCAGGGTGGTAGAGCTAGCCCTGACCCTCACAGGCTACAGCGCATGAGAAAACCGTCTTTGCTTCCCCTCTGGGCAGCACACTAGAGCTGACCCTGTTGTCAGGGAAGCAGGTGAGTCAGCCCTTAGGGCATGAGAACAGCAGTGCTGACTGCCCTCCACCCCACTTCCTCTGTCACGTGGTGGCATGGATGAGGGAATGACTCCCTCCCTCTCTGCCCCTTGATACCTGTGGCAGGGTCACAAGAGTGAGAGAAGTGGCGCTGTCCTACACCAGCTACAGCACATAGGGGAAGGGGCCCTGCATCCTGCCTAGGCAGCACACTAGAGAGGACTCTGTTGTTGGGGTCATAGGTGTGCCAGCCCTGAGGGCATGAGAACAGGAGAGCTGACCCCATATGCTCCCTTCAGCAATCTGGAGAGAGGGTCCTGAACCTTTCGTGGGCAAAACAGTAGGGCTAGCCCTGGTGATATGAGTGAGGTGGACCTGGATCTGAGAGCCCAAGATCCGGAGAACTGGCCTTGCATTGGGTGAGTTAGCTGAGTGCTGGAGAGCTTATCCAGGTAGTGACATGAGAAAAATCTAGATAGTTGACCAACTCATCTACCACCTAGGCCCAGAGCCAGAGCTTTGATTTTGCCCACCCCAACATCCAATGAATCTATAAACTGTTGGAGTATGTGAAGGGGACGAACTTACAGATCCAACATAACAACAGGATATCCAAGAAGAGCCCCAGTGAGAGCCCATTATCGGTGGTGTAGCAGAAACCAGAGGCCTCAAACCAGACCAATGACTCATGACAATGAACACTTGCAACTGTGGATGAATGGACTAAAGCGTAAACTGTGTATCTCAATGGGTCACACTAGAGCTTCCACGACAAGTTTCTTCTTTTTGATTTGTTTTGTTTTGGTTTTGGTTTTACTTTTAAATCTGGTTTTGTTTTGGGGGGAGGTTGCAAGGGTAGAAGGCAGATGTGAGGGGACAGGGACATAAGTGGAATCGGAATGCATGATGTGAAAGCCACAAAGAATCCAAATAAGAAAGAAAAAAAAAATTGATGCATGTTTATATTTATGTATTTAAAGCATTGCTTTAAAAGCTGTTGCTACAGCATATTTAGTAGGAAAGGCAACCTTCAAATATCATTATGCTTAACTCAAAGAATACCTAATCATATTCTTTCATCTTACAAAAATATTTGTAATGAGTTTAAACTCACTATAGGAGCATTGCTACTGGTTTGTATATCGTATGGAATTATCTCTCTTTCCCACAAACCAATGTTTCCATATCTCCAGGGAAATCTTACACCTTTTAGGGCTCTTGATACTCCATCATGGTTGTCTTCATTCATTTACACTATACAAAAATACTATTTTCTAGGTAGTTTATAAATAACAGCAGCTTTACTTCTCATGGTTTTGGAAGCTGGGAAGTTCAACATAGAGGGTTTAATAAATTTGGTGTTTGTTGATATCCCTGAAATGTGCTGCCACTTGAGGCCACATTGATGACTATGGTTCATGCTGTGGCTGGAGGTCAAGTTGATATTCATGTCCCATGCTGCTGTCTGAGTCCATGTTGATATCCGTGATCTGTGCTGCTACCACCAGAGGCCATGTTGGGGTCTGAAAGTCCTTGATACATCCTGTTGCCAACTGTTATGGGCACGGAAGCTTCTTTTGCAATGGTGTCAATAACTGCAGACTTATAATGGAGAATGAGATACACTGAAGTCTTCTGTGACAAGACCCTCCCCCCTAAAAAAAAATCACCCAAAACCAAACAAAAGGGGAAAAAGAAGTCCAGACAGGAAGTTATTGAAGACAATCCTTAAAAATTGTGAGAAAGGGGCTGGAGAAATGGCTCAGTGGTTAAGAACACTGATTGCTCTTCTAGATGGACCTGGGTTCAATTCCCAGCACCCACATGGCAGCTCACAACTGTCTCTAACTCCAGGATCCAACACTCTCACACAGACATGCATGAAGTCAAAACACCAATGCACACAAAGCAAAAATAAATAAATTATTTAAAAAAATGTTGAGAAAGATGCTGAAGTATGGCTCTTCACAGTTAATGGCTTCATCAGGAGATGGGGGTGGAAAAGGACTCAGTTATCTTTAAGGGGCTGGCCACTGGAGTTTGACCATGTTCCAATGAGTATATGGGCAACACAATTTGTAATTGGTGTGTAATTTTCCCTCTTTTTAGAGGGCAAAATGGTGGGAGGGTGGACCTGGGAGGAATGGGAAGTGTGTGTGATCAGGGTGCACTGTATGAAAAAAGAAAAGAAAAGAAAAGAATTCCTTCATAAACCAAAACCAAAACAACAACAACAAGAGAACAAACTTCCTAGTTCATGAGTAGCAGATTGTAGCTATGCCCTTCACATGGTGATAGGAATGAAGTGTCTCTATTTGGCCCCCTTTTATATGAACATTGATTGGATCCTAGCATCTGAAAATCAAAGTTGCTAGGTCATGGCCTCTAGTGTGTGTTTAAGCTCTACTGTCTTTGGGAACTTTGCTAAGGTCTGTCCAGAATTTTTGTGTGGTAAAATGAAGGAATTTAGAGATTTTGTACCTGCAGAGGTTCCAAGTCTGAATTTTTTTTTGCAGATTCTATTGATTATCTGTATAAATTGATTAAAAAAAACCCCTCAAAGCTAATCTACTAATTGCCTCTGTAGAGTTCTTTGCTCACAGCCTATGTACTGGAATGATAGACATGTTATATATAGGTTTAAGTGCTATGTGAGTTATCAACACTGTTTATTTATTTTACATATAAAACAGAAAAAAATTATGTGGTCACCCATAGTACAGAAATAATACTAAAGGCCTCCTGATAGTTTAGTTGTCCTGTCACTTGCTGTCACCAAAGAGCACGACTTAGAAGATTGGCAGGCGCATGTTTCTGTCATTTCATGTTGGTGCAAGTTAGTGAAAATGAACACACAGAGTTAAGGAAATGAGATGAGTGCCTTTTCTTAGGACGAATATGTGCTGTGTCATTGTGCAACACTTGTACCCCTGATCCTCACTCAGCAATTAGTGTTATTTTAAACCATTGAACATTGTATTATTTACCGTTCTCATTGCTGTGAGAAAATACTGGACAAGTAGCGTTAGGAAGGAAGGCTGGTTTATCTTGGTTTACAGCTTGAGGGTGCATCATGGTGAGAAAGTCACAGCAGTGGGATCATGAGACATCTGATTGTACTGCATCAACTGTCAAAAAGAAGAAAGATGGATGCTGGTGCTTGGCTTCCTTTCTGCCTTATATTTAGAGCAGTACCCCAGGCTTTGGAATAGTGTTGCTCACATTTAGGGTGGATTTTCTCACCTCAATTAACCCAACCTGGAAACTCCTTTGTAGAAATGTCCAGAAGCTTGTTTCCCAGGTCCTATGTGACTTTAGAGCCTGCCAACTTAATGGTATTAACTATCACAACCATATAGATCAATCGGTACTGTTCATTTTTCAATTTCTTTTCTAAATCTTAAAGTCGGGGGAGGGGTAGTAGACAGCCCCAGATGACATTGCAGTCCAGGATCTCCAGCTCTGACTTCTTTCTTTACTTCTTTACCCTACCTGGTTGTTTCATCTCAATGAATAGGCCTGCCTACAATGTGTATAGACTTCAGGTTGTTGGAATTAAAACCTTAGGTCATTAAAACGATCTGCCTGTGGGTGTGGGATATTGTTCAGATTGAAGGGTTTCACATATTCATAAGTGGTACTTTGGCCATGAAATTGCACTAGCAGATAAAATGTAAGTCTTGATGTCCATGACTTCTACATTGGTCTGAATGACAGACTCATGGGATCATGAAAATTGCCTCCTGAGCAGGAGAAACAAGAAAGGCTCTATGTGTTTGTGTTCTTTCTTTCATATATAAACCTACGCACTGTCATAGTTCTTAGAGAAAAGAGAAGCTGTGAATCCACTATTAACACCAATGCAACACAAGTTTAGCCTTTTGTATTAAGATACAGAGTTAAAATGAGTTAGCAAAAATGTCTTACTACTTTAAAGTTAAGATGTTCATGTAGATGCTGTGAAAAATCTATCACAGGATGATGTAAATGATCAAAATGGCATAAGCTCAAGCCCTTTGGAAGGAAGGGTTACAGAGGAAAGGTTACAGGGAATGTTGCACCAATTTACTTCAGAGCTAATTAAATTGAAAATGACTTCAGGTTAGTTATCTAGCCTATACTTAGTAAAGCATCCCTTTCTCAGGGGTGGAGTAATGAGATTTTTCTTGTTTTTTTTTTCTCTCATACAAAGCATCTAGATAAGAGTTCAAAGCTGTCTCACAGAATTACATAATATACTGAACTCATTTCACAGTATAAAAATGGTTGCCTTGGCAGAAAGGAATAGTATTATATACCACAGAATTAATCTCCTCAAGTAGTTTATATTGTTAAAGATAGTTTAGGGCACAAGCCACCAGAGTTGTTGAGAAGCCAATATTGCTTATTGGAGAGTGTTATTAATCTTACTCTCTGACACATTAGAACCCACAGGATGTGTGGGTTCTAAGGGGTTCTAATTTCTTCTCCATCTCCTTGCATGCTTTGACATGAGACATTTCCTTCTCAATTTCATTTTTTTCATATCTGTAATATTAGGAAGCAATAGTAGGTAATTGCAAAACAAATATAAACAATTACATTCATGTTAAATCATCTTCTACTAGTGAGTGAACAAGAGTAAAACCAATTTAAACATTTAATCAATAAAGGGGGTGAGTGCTATTTTGTATTGTTTTGTGCATTCTGACAACTAAAGGGCAATCTCATGCCAAGAATAGTAACAAGCATGAGAGGCATTCCTGGTTGAAATGGTAAAGTTTCTTAAAGGAAACATTACAAAGCTTTCTGAAGTTTATAAACTCGTAATTTGTTCTTATAATTTGATGAGACTTTGTCAGACTTTTTCTTTTGCAATTTCATAATCAAGATGCTTTTGCTTGCAATAGAATGTTGAGTGCGACATATATCGGCTTAATGGACAAGCTGTTTTAAAGATTGGTCAGAGCTTTTGCAAAATGCAGACAATCTTTTGGATGTTTCAAAGGCTTCCTGCCACAAATTGCATTTACAGTTTTCACTTCATCTTTAACTGTAAAGTTAAGGCATCTCTCCTTATTTTGCTGTTCTCCTTTAGAAAAAAGCCACAATGCACTTCAGTTTTCTCTTGGCCATTGTAGTCTTTCTTACATAAATAAAAACAAAGTAGTTATTTTAAAAAGAGTATTTAAAAAAACTCCTTTGCAGTTGCAAGGGAAATGCTTTAATCATTATTACCTATAAAGAGGTAAGTAGTGCGGTTACGACTAACGTACCATTGAACGTTTTCCTTGATATTCTCAGTTCCCAGAAACTCTGCAGCTTCCTTTCACGTCTGTAGCTGAAAAATTAATTCTGAAATAGAACATGCAGAAAGACAGGTGAATGATCAAGACAAAAATTAAAATTGGGTACTAGTGACACAATCTTTTATTTTTGACCCACAGGAGTTCTGATACAAATGAATTGTTTCTGTGATTCTTAGACCGTCATCTATGAGATGTAAATTGTACACTTATGATCGGCCCTTTCCCCTCTGGAGGTCTCCATAGAGAGTTGTTGGCTGCTGAATACTAAAGAGATAGTAGGGCAACAGCTATCCTGGCTGCTGTGGGACAACACGTGGATGTGGTGCTGAGCGTCCACTGCAGTCATATTGTGGATGCAGCCAGCACCCTTTCTGGATTTTCATTTAAAACACCAGAGACATTGTTTTTAAGCTAGTATGCTTGCCAAACCTTGTGTGACCAAGATGCAATCTTAAAATATAGTTTCAGACCAGTCTAAGAATCCTAAAGCACAGAGCAACTAACAGGCAGCCATGAATGAACATGAAATTGATCTCAAGATTGTTTAGGGAAGAACAAAGATAGATTCACAAAACAGATTTCCTAAGACATTATGTGTACCTTTAAAAGCAACAGAACTGGTAATACCTGAAGCTTAATTAAAGGAGCATTAAAGACCCCAACCAGGAGACCCCATGGCCAAGTTTGTAACTGAGTACTGAATTCAGCCTCAAGAAGTGAATGATCTCCTTGTTGTTACAGCCATTTGCCATTTAAACCTTGGGTTAGATGATACAGGGTTGCTTTACTTCACAATAAAGAAAGGAAGGTTTGAAAAAGGAATGGCACCTTTTCAAAGGAGCTTCACAACTGAATTTTAAACATATATATGGAAATAAGGAAACTGGAATGACATGCAGATATATGTCATAGTTTTGTTAAAATTTTCTTTTTTCCATTTTATTTAAATTTATTTATTTATTTATTTTACATCCTGACCAGGCTGCAGTTTCCCCTCCCCTCTCCGCTCAGTCCTTCTCCTCATCCCCCCTCTGTGCCGAACCCCCCAATCAACTCTTTTAGTTGAGACATCAATGATTTTTTTATTAGTTTATTTATTTATTTTACATCCTGATATCAGCCTCCCATCCCTTCTGTCCTCCTACTTACCCCTGACTCCCCTGTTCCCCACCACCACCAATCCACTCCTCTTCTGTATTCCCTCAGAAAGGGGCAGGCCTCCCATGGACATCAGCAAAGCATGGCATAACAAGCTGCTGTAAGACCAAGCACCTCCCCAATGTATTCAGGCTGTCCAAGGTGACCCAGCATGAGGAATAGGATCCCAAGAGCCAGTCGAAGCACCAGTAACAGTTCCTGCTCCCATTGCCAGGAGTCCCACAAATACACCAAGCTACTTAACTGTCATATATATGCAGAAGGCCTAGGTCAGTCTCATTCAGGCTGCCTGGTTGTTGATTCAGATTCTGTGAATTTCCATGAACCAGGGTAGCTGTTTTTTTTTTTTTGTGTGTTTTTTTTACTGCAATATACCTGACCTCTCTGGCTCCTACAATCCCTCTTGCCTCTCTTCAGCAGGACTCCCTGAGCTCCACCCAGTGTTTGGCCATGGGTCTCTGAACTGCCTTCATCAGTCACTAGATGAAGGCTCTCTGCTAACAATCAGGGTGGTCAGTCACCAATCCTATCACAGGGAATGACTAGTTCAGGCTATGCATCCACTGCTGTCAGGAGTCTTAGCTGGGGCCATCCTTGCAGACTTCATGGGAGTCTCCATTGCATCAGACTTCTACCCAACTTTGTAAAGCCACCTTTTCCAGTCATCTTTCTCAGCTCTCTCCTGTCAGGCCCTGCCAGACCTGTTGAACAGTCCTGAATAGGGGAGTGAGGATTGAGAAATAATAGATAGGAAAAATAGAGATGTAGACATAAAAGAAAAAGACAGACACACTGGATGGCTCCAGGAGGGCTCTAGTCAATACCACAGCAGCCCTGAGTTTATTTCTCACAGCCTTTTTATACCCAAAGCAAGGGGGCAAAAGACCTCGCCCTCTCAAGGACATCATGGTTCAAGTCACAAACAAGTGTAAACACCTTCTTAATTCTCAAGACATCTGGTAAACTACACCTTTGGCCAAACATACTGTTATCCAGCCTAAGAGAGCAAAGACAAGCTTGAACTTTCTGACCTTGAGTCAAGATGGAATCAAGGCACAAACTAGGGTCACTGTGGGCTCCCACACTCTCCCCCTCCACCCATCCCCCAACCCAATCCCTCAAGTTCCCATGCTCACTGGCCCCCAGTCCAACCAATGATCTCCTCTATTTCCTCTTCCCTGGGAGATCTATGCATCCCCCCTTGGGCACTCCTTGGTACCTAGCTTCTCTGGGTCTGTGGATTGTAACATAATTATCCTTATTTTACAGCTAATATACACTTATGAGTAGGTACACACCATGTTTGTCTTTCTGGGTCTGGGTTATCTCACTGTGGATGATTATTTTTTAGTTCCATCCATTGCCTTCAAATTTCCTGATGTCACTGTTTTTAACAGTTGAGTAATACTCCATTATGTAAATGTACCACATTTTCTTTATCCATTCTTTGGTTGAGTGGCATCTAGGTTGTTTCCACGCTCTGGCTATTACAAATAAAGTTGCTATGAACATCATTGAGCAAGTGGTATGATTGAGCATTCTCTGGATATATGCCCAAGATTGGTATAACTGAGTCTTGAGGTAGATTGGTTGCCAATTTTCTGAAAAAACACCATATTGATTTTCAAAGTGGCCATACAAGTTTGCACTCCCAGCAGCATTGGAGGAGAGTTCCCCTTGATCCACATCCTCTCCATCACAAGCTGTCATTTGTGTTTTTGATGTTAGCCATTCTGACAGGTTTAAGATGGAATCTCAGAGTTGTTTTGATTTACCTCTCCCTGGTATTTAAAGATACTGAACATTAAGTTTATTTCAGCCATTTGAGATTCTTCTGTTGAGAATTCTATGTTTAGGTTTGTACCCCATTTTTTTTTTAAATTGAATTATTTGGTTTGTTGATATCTAGTTTCCTGAGTTCTTTATATATCTTGGAAATCAGCCCTCTGTCAGATTTGGGGTTGGAGAAGATCTTTTCCCATTCTGTAGGCTGTCGTTTTGTCTTATTGACCATGTCCTTTGCCTTACAGAAGCTTTTCAGTTTCATGAGATCTATTTATTAAATGTCAGTCTTAGTGTCTGTGCTACGGGTATTCTATTCAGGGAGTTGTCTCCTGTGCCAATGCATTCAAGGCTACTTCCCACTTTCTCTTTTTATCAAGCTCAGTGTAACTGGATTCATGTTGAGGTCTCTGATCCACTTGGACTTGAGTTTTGTGCAGGGTGATAGATATGGATCTATTTGCATTCTTCTACGTGCTGACATCCAGTTAGACCAGCACCATTTGTTGAAGATGCTTTCTTTTTTCCATTGTATATTTTTGGCTTCTTTGTCAAAAATCAAGTGTTCATAGGTGTGTGGATTTATGTTGGGGTCTTTGATTTGAGTCCATTGATGTATGTGTCTGTTTTTATGCCAATATCAAGCTGTTTTTATTGCTATAGTTCTATAGTAGAGCTTGAAGTCAGGGATGGTGATACCTCTGAAAGTTATTTTATTGTTTAGGATTGTTCTAGCTATCCTAGGATTTTGTTTTCCTGTATGAAGTTGAGTATTGCTCTTTCAAGGCCTGTAAAGAATTGTTGGAATTTGGTGGGAATTGCACTGACTCTGTAGACTGCTTTTGGTAAGATGGCCAATTTTACCATGTTAATCCTACTGATCCATGGGCATGGGAAATCTTTCCACCTTCTAATATCTGCTCCAATTTCTTTCTTCAAAGACCTGAAGTTCTTGTCTGCTATGGGATAATGCTTTTGTACACTGGTTTAATAAAACACTGACTGGCCAGTAGCAAGGCAGGAAGTATAGGTGGGATAAGCAGACAAGGAGAATTATGGGAAGAGGAAGGCTGAATCAGGAGATACTAGCCCACCAGCAGCATGTAATGGCACACAGGTAAAGCCATGGAAAATGTGGCAACATATAGTTTAACAGAAATGGACTGAGTTTAAGTGTAAGAGCTAGTCAGTATTAAGCCTGAGCTAATGGCCGAGCAGTTATAAATAATATTAAGCTTCTGTGTGATTATTTTATAAAAGGCTATGGGACTGTGGGTGAGAGATTTGTCCTGACCTCAGGCCAGGTGGGACACAAAAAAACTTCTGACTACACTTGTCATAAGGTCTTTCACTTGCTTGGTTACAGTTACCCCAAGATATTTTATATTTTTTTGCGGCTATTGAGAAAGTTGTTGTTTCCTTGGGTTCATTCCTTGCCCTTTTATCATTTGTATATAAGAGGGCCACTGATTTTTTTGAGTTAATCTTGTATCCAGCCACTTTATGGTGGTCACTTCTGTATACTATTATGTCATCTACAAACAGTGATACTTGGACTTCTTTTCCAATTTGTATCCCCTTGATCTTCTTTTGTTGTCTTATTACTCTAGCTAGAACTTTGAGTATTATACTGAATAAATATGGAGAGAGTAGACAGCCTTATCTTGTTCCCGATTTTAGTGGAATTGCTTTGAGTTTCTCTCCATATATTTTGATCTATAGGAATTTATAAGAAATTCCTATGGATATCCCAGTGTACATATAGCTAGAAGATATAAATTCTTCTTCATAGTTGCTATCTACTTGTTAGTGATAGATCATTCCCTCCATTACTGCCCTTCAGCACTCTCTCCATTTCTTTCCAGTAACAATTCTTATTTTATGTTGCTTGAGGAAGGTAAAAGTAAATGACTAAGATGAAACTTGTGAAAGTGCTCAGCAGAGTCTGCCTTTCAATGGATTCTAACTAAATGTTAGCTGTTTAGCTCCTAGTTTTGTATACAGGAATGGGAATGGGTGTTCAGTTCTAAAAAAAAAATTCAAAAAACCAGTTCTCTACCACACCATGGAATCTCTCAAATTTCCTGTGAACTGCATGAGCCATGTTACTTTTTAACTTCCTTTTCTTTCCCCTGACAATCTTTCCTAGTATACTGAAGCCATCTTTTGAAAGTATGTCAATGAGGGTATCTTCTATAGCCCAAGCATAGTAGGAACTTACTTGCCATTGAGGAAAACTGGCTTTTAAGAAAGGTGGGACAGATTATAAAGTACCTACTATGTTTGTAAGATATTTTCCTATTATTGATTGGCCATGAAGAAATAAGTGCTCATCTTGAGAAGCCAAGGAATTACAGTGGCTTCTCAGAGCTGGAGTCATCCTTCAGTTGACAGCTCTGGGAAACAGAAGCCCTCATATCCACCACCCCAGGCAATTGAGTTCTGCTAGAGTCCATTATCTGGATGGTAGAATTTTCTGTAGTCCAGCTTCCAGGTAAGCTCAAGGTTTGGCTAACATCTTGTGAGAGCAAACAAAGGAGCTGATTAAGACACATCCAGGTTTCAGATCTATGAGCATTATTATATAAGCATCTCCTGATTCAAGCTAATCTCGTTGTGGCTATTTATTATATAAAAATACAACTATACTTCACTATACAGGTTTTCTTCCTCTTTTAACTTTGAAGTAGAACAAATGCTTCTAAGACAGTAGATTTTAATTTAAGCACCAATTTCTTCTTGGATTAGAATTTACCAAAGCATACCAAAGACATATTCAACCACTCAATATCATTTCCTGAAAGAATGAGTTTGAATCAACTGCCCATTTGATGAGTGTGTTCTCTCTGAGTTTTAGCTTCTTTTAAGTACATTTGACATGTGTAGCCTAATAAAGGACTGTTTGACATAATCAACAAATGATTAGCACAATGTCAACTGAATAACAGATATTCAATGTAGAATAGCTTTTCTTTCTTCCTTCCTTCTCCCTTCCTTCCTTCCTTCCTTCCTTCCTTCCTTCCTTCCTTCCTTCCTTCCTTCCTTTCTCCCTTCCTTCCTTCCTTCCTTCCTTCCTTCCTTCCTTCCTTCCTTCCTTCCTTCCTTCCTTCCTTCCTTCCTTCCTTCCTTCCTTTTCTTTCTTTCTTTCTTTCTTTCTTTTTTGGTTTTTCAAGACAGGGTTTCTCTGTGTAGTTTTGGTGCCTGTCCTGGATCTCCCTCTGTAGACCAGGCTGGTCTTGAACTCACAGAGATCCACCTGGCTCTGCCTCCCAAGTGCTTGGATTAAAGGCGTGTGCCACCACTGCCTGGCTTTTTTTTTTTTTAAATAGTTTTTCTTTTTTTTTATTTTACAGCATAATTCAACTTTACATATCAGTCATAGATTCCCCCGTTCTCCCTCCTCCCGCCCCCCCACCCCACTCCCCGGCCCACCCCCCATTTCCATCTCCTCTAAGGCAAAGACTACCCTGAGGATTGAGATCGACCCGGTGGACTCAGCCCAGGCAGGCCTAGCCCCCTCCTCCCAGGCTGAGCCAAGGGTCTCTACCAAGCCCCAGGTTTCAAACAGCCAACTCATGCACTGAGCACAGGACCCGGTCCAACCGCCTGTATGCCTCCCAAACAGATCAAGCCAATCAACTGCCTCACCCATTCCGAGGGCCTGATCCAGTTGGGGGCCCCTCAGCCATTGGTTCACAGTTCATGTGTTTCCATTTGTCTGGCCACTTGTCCCTGTATTCCAAGCATCTCCGGTCCAAACAACTCCCGCTCACACAAACCCTCCTCCTTCTAAATAGTTTTTCTTAATGATATCTGGACTACCTGTATTGTGAGGATTTGTTGAATGCTCACACAGAAGTCAGAGTGAAAGCAGTAGCTGCTGAAACATTCCTACAATTTCAAAAATATTTTCCTTAATGTGTTTTGTAAAAAAAAAAAAGGCTTGAAGAAATTTGACCCACTGATGTTTAATACAATAACACTAAACATTATTGTTCAAAAGATTGGATTTTAGATGAAAAATAAAACTAAAGAGTATAAGCTGTTAAATGTCCTATATCATGTGCAAAAAGCAACCACATATTAGAAGGAGAGTCCAAGGCTTGTTTGGAACTATGCTTAGCATCTGTTTAATGCTTTACACTCATCTAGTAGAGCGCCTCTCTGTCTTCTGATGCTAGGTACTGCTTCAGACCTGGAGAAACTACACAGATTCCGATGATTGATTTTTTTAGTTTTAACAACGTGTGTGGCATAAATTCCATTCATTGTACTTTACAGGAGGCAGAGATTTGATTTGCCCTCTGTATTTCCATCACTGACAACATACCTAAAACAAACAACTTGTAACTTAGACACTTTCATACTTTCAGAAATTTTGGTCTGTGTTTGCTTGGCTCTTTTGCTATGGGCCTATGCCAGCACAGTGTATTATGCCAGGAATGATGGCAGAGGAGACCTACTTACCTTTGTGGTAGACAGGAAGCAAAGAGAAACACAGGAAGGGGCTTGGTCCTAATAACTCCTTCAAGGTAATGTTCCCAATGACTAACTTACTTCTAGTACTTCCCTCTCTGAAAGCATTCGCTACCTCTTCATAGTGCCACCAGTCTTTCAAAACAAGGGCTTCTGGGGAATATTTAACATTAGCCACACTCCAGAACAAGTCTCATGCTCAGGAGTAGTTGGCTAACACAAAACAGATGCCATATTTTTTGTTTTGTTTGTGCTTTTTGTGGTTTTATTTTGTCTTTGTTTTTAAGAGACAGAAAGAACATAAACAGGTTGATAGGACTGGATATGTCAGAGGAGCTGTGGGAGAAGAAAGAATATAATCAAATTATTTTATATAAAAATTAAAAAAAATTAATTTTGAAAAGACTGAAAACATAGCATGGTTCATTTATGAAACAGAGTTTTGAACTTGAAGTGGTTTTTTTCATTTGCCTAGTAATACAGCTAAAGATCAATTCTTTTAGAAATATGGTACTATATAACACATCCTATGTCTACCTCTAGAATATTTCTTATGTATTCAGTTACTTCTTTCATTTTTCATAATTATGGTTCCTTATGTACCCCATGCCACATGCTCTTCCAGGTACTGGTGATACAGTAATGGTCTATAAAATGCTCTTTGCCACAGTTGTCTCATTTTCTTAGAATTTAAGTGCCATTTTTCAACAGTAGTTCAGAATGAATTCAAGGCCTTTAATTGGCTTACAAATATCACCAAGGAAAGACATTTAGTAGTATAGTGCAGGAGACAGTTCTGCAAATTGTTTCACTTACCTGAAAGTCAAAGTTGTGCATGATGATAGAGTAAAACTCAAACAAATACTAGCAAACAGTAAGTGTTGCATATGTACATATTTAATTGAGAGTAATTACTACATTTGGCTATGCATGATTTTACTGCACATAATCAGCCTTGTGTTTTCCTCAAACACAAATATTTTCCAATGTTTCCCGCATGTTGATGCATGTCTGATAATGATTCTCACGCCCTCACTCATTTTTGGTTATGAGACATATGGACTTATTCAATTTCTCAGGTTTAAGAATATATGGAGTTTATAATTTAATACCCATAAATGTGTAAACATATACTTCATATTGGCATGTATATATGTATTTATGAGCAGAAACATTGATATAAATATTTATTTCAGAGATGATGCCTCAAGGGTGATGGGATTCAAACAAGAATGGAAGATGTTATGGTAGTTGTGGTTTGAATATAAGATGCCCTCTGTAAGTTAATTTGTTATTCCTTGGTCCCCAGCTTGTACTGCTATTTTGTGAAGTTGGACCTAGCTGGAAAGGGTCCAGGCAGGTTCTTAAGGGCACCTTCTTCCTGGTCCCTTCCTGTCCGGTCTTTCTTATCTTTCTTGAGGGAATTAACTTCTGCCATACGCTTCCACCATCTTTTTCATCTTTTTTTTTTGTTTGTTTGTTTTTAGAGTCAAGGTTTCTCTGTATCTTTGGTACCTTTCCTGGCACTCACCAGGCTGGCCTCGAACTCACAGAGATCTGTCTGCCTCTGCCTCCTGCGTGTTGGGATTAAAGGCATGCGCCACCACGGCCTGGCTTGCTTCCACCATCTTGATGTTTTGCCTCATCACAGATGGGGAACCAAAAGAGCTAAGGCCCATGAGCTGAAACCTCTGGAGCCATACATAACTCAAAATAAATAATTTGTCCCTTCAGTTACTTATTCATGTATTCAGTCACAGAAAGAAAAAAAATGAAATTAATAGTAGAATTTATTTCAAGAACTACTTGCTACTTTTTCCTATTGTATATTCCCTGTTAGAAAATTGTACTTCCTACTCCATTGAGTCAGACTTGTCACTAGGTTGGTTTTGGTCACTGTGACATGGTGAAAACAGTATGCACCACTTCCTTTCTGAAGCACTGAGACCTTTCGTGTAGTTTTGTGTCACTTTTGTCCAGTCCCCAATCCTACACTTCTGTTAGAAGTTGTTCCTTAAGCACAGACGAGGATATTGTGATGACTGCAACCAAGTCATGAATGGTAAGTAATGTGAACAAGAAAGAAACATTTGTTGCTTTGAGTCACTGGGACTTGTTTATGTTGTTGTTACTACAGCATAATTTAGCACAAGCTGGAAGATGCAGACAAATATAGTAACTAATTTTAAATAGTTGTTACAGGCAAAGAATGAAGTCTCTTAATCTCACTCTTGTCTCATATGATCTTCACAATCGTTTTATGTGTTATACTCACATCTCTGTTTCACAACTGAGAAAAATGCAGCTCATCAAATTTTCTCAGTTTTATCTAGTTAACAAGATATATGAAATATGGCTGGAAACATAAGTCTAGCTAATTTCCAAGTCTCACCCACAGTGTCTTGCCACATGGAGCTTGAGAATTAGATGTCACATAGTACAATATGTTCTTTGTTCAGAAAAATAAACTCAGGCAATTGAAACCCTGAGTTCACAGTCCTACTGTTTAGATTAAAGCTGAAACTGAAATTGTAAATCTCCTTGATTATAACTCTAACCCACGTACTCTTATTCCAATACTTATATGTGTCATTGTATCTACACATACTTAGGTAAAATTATATCTTTGTATCTATGGAGCATAAAAGACACATAAGTCAAATCTGTTTATATATCTATCATTTGTCTATTTATTTTTCTATCTATCTGTCTATCTATCTATCTATCTATCTATCTATCTATCTATCTCTATCTGTCATCATCTATCATATTTGAGATTGGAACATAAACCTGAAATTACAAAGTAAGCTCTATTATGTACCTTTACCAATAGGATAGTCTAGTACTGAGATAAAAATGAAAGTGTTTTAAGTTATGATTCTGTCTGTTATGAAGACTCATTTTGGTGTATATATGGTGAACTCGCATTTTATTGTTATTTACTATTCCTCTCTTTTCTTCTTGGCACCTAAGAATATATATTGTATAACCTTGTTTCCAAGGTGACTTGACAAAATTTCATCTTTAATTTCTTATTTACCTGACATTAAAATTACATATTTTCATACAATTAGAAGTGATGTTGTACCATATCCATAGAAATAACATATCTTTATTAAATACATATGTATCTATTTTTAAGTTAAGAGTGTTTAAATAGAAGAAAAACATTTTAAAATACCCTTTCTATAAAATCATGCATCAGCAAACCTTGTAAATATATAAATGTACCATAAAGCCTATTAATAGGCACTTTGTTTACATATTTTTATCTCAATTATCTATGCCCATAGGGCTCATTCAATCAATTTTTCACTAAGTAGTTTTCAAAATATAATTACTCTTATGGGTAGGTCTATGAACAGCAGTGTCATTTATACTACATTCACTAATTGCACTTAGAAGCTATTATAATGAATTATACCAGTACATTCTTCAAGAAGATCAGTTAATGCTAATCATTTGTATCGCATATATCACTTAGAAGAGACCCATCCATAAAAGCCTTTCATTTACAGCCTCATTTCTTTTCAATTCTCTTGTAGTGCATGTTATAGCTGTAAACATACACACCATGTGCTTCTGCTACTGATTTAGCATGGTGATCTGATTCTGAGTTAAGTATTGAAATTTGGAGACAGATCATATTCTATGGTAGTAGTAAATCTATCTAAACTCCATTGTAATAATTATTCTTAACAATTAAATTATTATGTAATAAGCACATGGTCAACTTTGCTTAAAGTAATTAAAGGCTGGTTTCTAGGCCATTGCTAAAACATTTGCTTAGTATGTTTGAAGTCCTAGGTTCAGTCCATATTACCATAATGTAAGTAAATGAATGACTACATAAAATGCATTATCTCCTACTCACCTCTCCTTCCTACTCTTTTTGTTCTTTTTCTTACTGTACTTTTGTGTTAAAGTGCTAGTTTAGTTTCTAACTGCTAAAAATGTAAATATAGACTTTGAATTTTACCTCTGAGTTTTGAAGAATAATCATGATATGGTTTTGCCACAAAGAAAACTCTTTTTGGTGGTGGCAATGCAGTGTGTGTGTGTGTGTGTGTGTGTGTGTGTGTGTGTGTGTGTGTGTG
>CABHPQ010148806.1:504-19697 GCA_902168405.1 Peromyscus aztecus | reverse complement strand
GTGTGTGTGTGTGTGTGTGTGTGTGTGTGTGTGTGTGTGTGTGTGTGTGTGTATGTGTGCTAGTTACACATAATAATACATATGCGAATATACACGTATATATTCACATATGTGCATATGTATAATTCTTAAAACTTCTCATTTGCAATAAAAAACAAAGAATTTATTCTGGAGGAATATACATTGAAAGCACTCCCAAGAGTCTACAAATGTAATAATGTCCACAGGGGATATAAGTTATCTTAGTTTGGTTTTAATTGCTGTGATAAATACCATGACCAAAAGACACTTGGGGAGGAGAGGGCTGATATTTTATGGTTCCAGAGGGACAAGAGTTTATCACTATCACATCTCAAACCCCAAGCAGCAAGCATAGTATCTTAATTAGGTTTTCTATTGCTGTGAATAGACACCAGGACCATGGCAACTCTTATAAAGGAAAACATTTAATTGCATGGTTTACAGTTCAGAGGTTCAGTCCATTATGGTGGAACATGGCAGTATGTAGGCTCACATGATGCTAGAGAAGGAGATGAGAGTTTTGCATCTTGATATGCAGGTAACAAGAAGTGGTCTCAGACACTGGATGTGGCTTGAGTATATATGAGACCTCAAAGCCTGCCTTCACTGTGACACATTTCCTCCAACACAGCTATACCTGCTTCAGCAAAGCCACACCTTCTATGAGTGCCATTCTCTTTAGGGGCCATTTTCTTTCTAACCACCACACATATAGAGCATGCTGGGAGGGCAAGCAGCTTTGGAAACCTCAAAGCTAACCCCCAGAGATGTGCCTCCTCCAGCAGGGCCACATCACCCTTTTTTCTTTTCTTTTCTTTTTTTTTTTTTGTTTTTCCAGACAGGGTTTCTCTGTGTAGCTTTGCTCCTTTCTTGGATCTCACTTGGTAGACCAGGCTGGCCTCGAACTCACAGAGATCCGCCTGCCTCCGCCTCCCGAGTGCTGGGATTAAAGGCGTGCGCCACCACCGCCCGGCTCACATCACCCTTTTAAAGTGGCCCAAAGAGCCACCAACTCTAGACCAAATATTTAAGGGCCTGAGACTGAAGGATATTTCATTTCAACGATCATATAAGTATATTGGATTTCTTAACTTCACTTTTTCTCAAATTACATCCTAACCAGCAGTATAATGTAGTAGTAGTAACCTAGAAAAATGTAGGGTTTTATTTTAATGTGTAAAGGTCAGTAGCTCTGTAACTTAAATCTTCCCTGTCTCTTTTCCTCTGTTTAAGTTCCTCATCAAAGGTTACAATATATCTTTGGTGAAGGTGAAAAGGTTCAAACTTCAGTTATTCATCTCCTCTGTGTAGGTAAGTTCTTTTGATGGGCATCCCTAAATATACGGCAAAGCAAGGTACACTTTATTGAAGACGCAAAACTTATAGTGATACACTTGATATTGAAGACTTCTTTGAGGCATTTGTTTGCACTTTAATTCCTATTGAACACTGTATCTATCCTGTTATCAGTTCCCATCTCATTCCAATATTTTATTGCTTTACTTCAACCTGAAGATGTTTTCACTCTCTCACTGTTCTTCCCTAAGTTTCAGAGTGAAGTAGCTATGCCCCAAGGTTGCTTAAAGTTTTAGAACTTGGTTATCAGATAAGTTTGGTCTAAAGTTGTAAAAATACCTATTGAGTACAGAGCTCTATGCCAATATTTTAAGGGAAAGTATGAGAGTACAAATTAATTCCAGCATAAGTGCAACAGTTAGAAATCAGAACAGCAATGAGTTTAAAGCAGAAATTAAAAAAACAAACATGGACAATGAAAAATACCTGGTTGATTTTCTTAGGATTTGGCATCAAAGGAGAATTTTAGCACAGGGAAAGTTTTTACTAAGAGAAAGATTGATCATCTTGTCTTTTGTGATCTATTGTGTGTGTTTGTTTGTGTGTGTGTGTGTGCATATGTGGTGTGTGTGTGTGTGTGTGTGTGTGTGTGTGTGTGTGTGTGTGTGTCTGTTACATAGGAGGGCAGAAAAGGGTGTGGGATCTTGTGGAGCTTAAGTAGCTTAAGTTATAGGTGGTTCTGACTGCCACGTGGGTTCTAGGAGCTGGTCCTCTTGAAGACCAGCAAATATTCTTCACAGCTGAGCTATCTCTTTGGGCTTTCTCCTTTCATGTCTCTTGTCCCTGTCTCTGCTCTCTCTCTCTCTCTCTCTCTCTCTCTCTCTCTCTCTCTCTCTCTCTCTCCATTTATTCTTAGGATAAGAGCAAACTCCTATTATAGAAGCATCAACATGCTCACAGTCCCTTTTACTTACTAGTGGATATCTAGTTCAGTGTTCAAAATTTCAGAAGCTTTTGTGTGGACAGAACTTGTCTGTCAATGTTGACTTCTTGTCATGTGATCATATGAAAATGACTGGCCATAGCACTTTTTTAACTCTGAGAAGGAAGTAATTCAAAAAATTTTAAATATAGACAGGCTTGCTTAGCAGACTTTTGTAGGAAAGATTCAACAACAATTCCACTATTATGCCATTTCTGTAATAATAGCACTTTTGTTACAAAACATCATCGTTACAGAAATGTTATTGTAAGAAACGCTCTGTTATTTAGAATTGCTTCATCAATGAAAGTGCTAAAAACGTCTTCTTAGAGAAAATTAGCACAAAATCTTCTTGCCTTGTAATGAAAATTTTATTCCAAATCTTACTTAATTCTCCTGTAAAATTGTTCTCAAATTTTCTTCTGATGACTCTGAGGCCTGGTCCAGATGGCAACTAAGGACAGGAAATTGCTTGATAGACAGAAATCAGCTTGGTCAAATAGGCTGGCTTCTTAGCTGTCAGCTTCTAGGAAGTCAAGCAAAAAATGTGTATGGCATTCTGTAAGATATTCAGACAACTGGGTTTTATTTAATTTGGATAATGTATCCATTAATGAAACAATGACATACAGTACAATTGTTAAAAATAATAAAATTTAAAATATATTTCACTGATAATTAAACAGCCATCAAAGTAAATTTTAGTAACATTTATGTTGCAGGCAGGAAGTATGAACTGAGGGGAGTAGGTATTTTTAAATATAGTATGCTTCTAAAATATATCTCTTGTTTTTTGATATTGAAGCCACATGGGATTAAATAAATTAATGCCAGCCATTTTTATAAAGTCACTTATGGCACTTCATAACAAGAGTTCTCTAACAGTCAACATATCAGATAAAAGTCACTGGATCTTATGTTTTAAGAAATCTTAATGATTATGCAAGTGACTTTTATATGTGTTTAAATGAAATTCAAAATAAGATTAAAAATATCTCACTATGCTTTCTGGACCTGCTTTGTCATTATTACACCACTGAGTGACTTTCAAAGGTCTGACTATAACAACTGGTTCTCCTACTTAAGTTTAGTGTGTGGTCACCATGCACCAAGGAAGGTGCCTGTCAGAATAGGATGACTGATGGCTCAGAAAAACACATAGAGGTGTGTGTGTGTGTGTGTGTGTGTGTGTGTGTGTGTGTGTGTCTGTGTGTGTGTGTGATGAGCCTGGAATATGATTTCTATTTGTCCCATTTAAGTATGTTTTAGAAATCAAAGTTATATAAATAGATGAACAAGTACTTTCCAAATTAAATTAGAATCATATGTATAAGGCATTCTTAAGCACCAATTCTAAGAAAAGATTCTTAAATTCCTTGATGAGCCACCTAGTGTTTGAAACTTCTGTAGTAGGTGGGCTGAGCAAGCAGCAACACATCTGAAACATCTTTAGGCAGAAGGAATCCCCGCACCCAGGGGCCAGTCCATTTTGAAAGAAAAACCCTTCCTTACTGTGAGCTTTGATTTCAATTTTACATGTTCTACATTATTTTCTTTAGATTAATACCAAACAGATCTTTATTTTACTCTAGCATTAATCATTCGTAAATTCAACTTTAATATCCCTTCATGATAAAAGTCCTGGAGAGACTATAGATACAAGGGCCATCCAATACACCATCCTAAATGGAGAGAAGCTCAGGGTATTTCTACTAAAATCAGAAACAAGACAAGAATGTCCACTCTCTCTACACCTATTCAGTATACTGCTTGGAATCTTAGCTAGAGCAGTAAGACAACTGGAGGAGATCAAGGGGACACAAACAGTAAATGAAGAAGCCAATGTATCTTTATTTGCAGATGATATGATTTTATACATAAATGATCATAAAGACTGTACTGGGAATCTTTTATTGGTGGTAAGACCTTTCATTAAATTAGCAGGATATGAAATAAACACAGAAAAATCACTAGCGTCCGTCTGAAGGCTCAATCCCATTCTATTCTGCTTCATTTACTTCAGGTTTGTTTTCAGTTGTCGGTTTTTTTCTTCTAAATGAGCTACATAAGCCAAGGAGACCCTTAAAATGGTCCTTTTTTGCTAAATACAGACCAAAATATGACTTGACTTTACAGAATATAATGACTATCCATTTCAACATTTGAAAAACTTTAAAATTCACTACCAATAAGGTATAATTAATTATGTTATCCATTCTACTTGAGACTATTGATATAAAATTTGTTTCTTCCCAAATAGTTGTATATTTTCCTATGCCATGCTATTTCAGGCCTTTGGGACTAGGGGATGCACAATGGATGCAATGTAAAACAAATTTACATACTCAGACTAACCCCACTTTAGCCTGTAATTTATATTTGCTTCTGCAATCTATCATATTTTTATGTAGCATTGCAATACAAAATATATGATAAAAAGTTCAGTTTATTCAAGGAAACTCTGAAAGCTTAATATGAAATCAGTGATTTGACCATTTGGTTGCCAACATTTTGCCCTTAGGTACACTGTTGCTACTATGTTTTTGGCATGCTTCTCTTTATTAATTTTATTATTAATTATATAATATATTTATTGAATTATTGTTATTTCTCTAACATATTTACAAACTGACATTTTTTGGCCTGCTTTTTCAGTTATAACATTACAAAAGTATTTAGTTTCTTTGGTTTGTTGAAATTAAAATAATGGTAGATGATGAATTTTGGTAGTTCTAGACAACGGCCTGCTAATGCAACCAAGGAAATATAGGAATGAACATTTATCTAATAAATTTATTGCAGTCTGTTTTGTTCTTCAGCTCTGTGTGCCCTCACATATATCAGTATCTCAGGTGTTATTCCTCCACTAACTAGTCTTATTAGATACAGATATATGACCCAAAATGGATGGATTAGTCATGGTTCTCTAGACAGATAAATTATATATTTATGGCTTGTAGGCTGTTGTCCAGATAATCCAACAAAAGCTGTCTGTGAAAGGAAGGTCCAAAAATCTAGTAGTTCTTCAGTCCACAAGGCTGGATGTCCCATCTGTTCTTTAGTGTAGGTTGGAATCCCAACGAAGTAGACTTTAATGCCAGTGAAGAAATGGACTTGCTAGGGGGAGCAAGAGCAAGCAGGCGAAGAGGAGCAAGAGCAAGCAGTGCTTCCTTCTTCCATGTTTTTCATATAGGCAGCCAGTAGAAAGTGTTGTCCAGATTAAAGGTGGTCTTCCCACATCAAAAGATCTGCACTGAAGGTTTATTTTTCCACATTAAAGATCTGGATCAGAAGTGGGTTTTCCCACTCAAATGATTTAATTAAGGAAAAATCCCCAACAGGTGTGCCCAATCATTTGGCTTAGTTAATCCCAGATGTAGTCGAGTTGACAACCAAGAATAGCCACCACACTGTATTTATCACTTTATATGAGGACATAGAACTTCCCTATGAACTATCACATCCACATCCTATAAACAGACTCACATAGGATTGAATGGCATAAGAAGGCAATAAAATGTAATGCTACTAGAGATATATGTTACAGGCAAGATAAATCAAACACTGATTAAAAAGCCATTCTGACCAAAACAGATAAAGGAATGAAATAAAGAGAACATGGCTATCTAGAAATTTTTGACCGATTCTGCAAGCCTAGAGAAATCAATATACAGAGATGTATTAATGGGTTAATACAGAGATAACCTGGCTCTCAGTGCTATCAGTTTTACCTTTAACCATACGTGCTTTGGCATGAATAAGATGTATTAATCTGAAGTTCTTCAAATATAGAAATAAAATTAAGAAACATTTTCCCCTATTTTAATGATTTTTTTGAGATTCTCATACACCATATTCAATCCCCCCTTTCCTGCCCATCTAACTCTTTTTTTTTGTTTACTCCTTCTCAAATAGTGTCAGTCACTGATGACTAAGCATCAAATATATGGAGCTATAGGGCTAATCTCATTCACACTACACACTCATCAAATCCAGTTTGTTCTTTCCATAAACTTGGATGTTTAGCCTTCCACTGGAACATGTTCCACCTACCAGGGTTCATAGTCTTAATGACAACTCACTCCTAATTGCCCATAGTTTCCAAGCTGGAAGTGGAACTTTACTACCATCTTCTTTCTCCATGTTCATATTTTGTGTCTCTCAAACTTGCACACGTGTTTCTGTCCCAACTGCTGTAACTGTCCTGCTGTCTAGAGAATAGTTTCCCTGCAGTCATCCACCACCAGCGGCTATTACCGTCTTTCTGTCCACTTTCCATAGTGATCACTGGTATTGGGAGGATGTGATGTGGTATAGATGCCCTATTTAGGGCTGAAAACTCTGCGGTTTCATATTGTCTACACATTGAAAAGTTGTAGATCTCTGTGTTAACTGCCATATATTGTCAAAAGAAGCTTCTATGATGAGGGTTGAGAGATGCCCTAATTGATAGGTATAACTAGTGATTAGGAATCAGTTCAGTAATATGTTGATTTTGCAAAATAATAGTAGTGGGTTCTCCCTTAGAGTCTATGACCTGTCAGACAACAGATTCTTGGCCTGATGGTTCAAGATATGGTTTTGATTTCATGGGGCAGTCCTTAAATGCAATTAGGAAGTGGTTGGTTGATCTCATAATATAGATGCCACTATTATATCAGTGGTCATCTCTTGCCAAGCTGGTCAGCATTATAGCTCACACCATTCACAATAGTAACGACTGTTGGTTATTTTTCTCCTCTGGTAGCATGTATAACATTTTCCAGCACTATGAAAGGTAGCTAGTAGGGATGAAATTTTTGTGTGAGTACCACCTTTATTTCTTCATGTTCTATGACTCAGGTGTGTGGTGTCTTCACTAATATGGTCTTACTGTCAAGTTCTGGAGGGAAACCAAGAGCATTGGTGATATCCTTAATGATTGGGGTGGTATCTCAATAGTAGTGCAAAATGGATAGCTACTATGTCAATCAGTATGTAAGTTTCTCAAGGAGGTCTGCCACAGGGAAAAGCATACCAATTTGTTTTCCAGTGCCAATGAGTCAGCCTTGAAAACATACATACAAGTAACATTATACATACTGAACTGTTTATATTTAAGAATATATATATATATATATATATATATACATGCATGAAATAATTTATGTGAAACACAGGCCATGAATTTGAAGAAGAATGGAGAGGGACCTATGGTAGGATTTGGAGGGAGGAAAGGGAAGGGAAAATTGTTGTAATTATGTTGTAGTCTTAAAAAACAAACAATAAAAATACATGGAAAAATGCTAGAAATAAATCTACCATGTGATCCACATATATCACTCATGGGCACATCCCCAAAGGACTCTATATTTCACTTATTAGACGATAATTTACTTGCTCATACATATTCATTGCTGTTCACTCACAGTAGCAGGATGAAAATATCTTAGATATTTATCAACTAATGAATGAATAATGAAAATGTACAACATATACACAATGGAGTATTACTCAGCTGTTAAGAAAACCAAATTATAAAATCCATAGGTAAATAGATGGAGCTGGAAACAGTCATTCTGAGTGAGGTATCCAAGCCCCAGAAAGATAAATGCCTCATGTTTTATCTCATTTGTGGGTGTTAGCTATGAATCTTTAGATAGGTGTGTTTCATTTGGAATATTCATGGAGGGATTGGACTGGTAGTGTGGGGGACTTTTACTGAAAGAAAGAGAAAACACATTGGTAAAAACAGAGGAAGGCACAGTAGAGGGGGGTTTACTGAAAGGAAAACCAACATTAAGGACCTTTGGAAAAAGTCATGGAAACATATTACTGTAGAAACTTACTAACACACACACATACACACACACACACACACACACACACACACACACACACACACAGAGGTGGGGGGCATGGAATTACTCTATAATGGAGCAAGAAATTCCTTGCAGAGTAAAAATGTAAAAAATGTTAAAGTGCACAGCTCAGGTGCTCAAAAGGCCAGTGATAGGACATAAGGTCTCAAAGAAATAAGCATTCTTGTTCTTATTTTGACAGTAGCTGTAGGACTTTTTGCAGTTTGGGAAATTGGATTGAGTACATTCAGCTTCATAATCTCTACATTCTATAGGTATTTGGCCTTTTAATAATCTTATTTATTATAATCTTGCCTAAGGATTAAATATGGTTTCTTTTGTTGATTTCTAATTGCTACCAGGCATAATGAAATTAAAAGAATACTTGTTTGTTCTTTGCAAAATCCCACAAATTCAAAGCACAGAGATACTTATTGAATATTTTCTTTAAATTTAGTTGATTTAGGGCTGTGACAATGAGGTTTAATTATTTCAATACATTTGTTACAGAAAATCCCAGTCTATAGAATAGTTACATAATTTACCTACAGAATTTTTTGGCTAATGTAAAATATGCTATAATCCAGGCTTAAACAAAAACATGGAAATGAAGAAACTGTTACAACCAAGAATATGCATTAACAACTGTTTGTCAGGGGAAGATTTGCTTACTCTTTTCCATTGAGGCTGTGGTAAAATTTGGTGGATTGACTTTGGGCATTAGAGAAGATAGAAATTCATAAGTTGACTTTCTTAGCAATTGGTATTTCACTTTGCCTGAAGTCTGTCTTTAAACAGCTTATAATTTCACCTGGATCAAGACAGTGTGTAACTATTTTAAATTTGAAAATGCAAGGTATTTCTGTTCATTCACCTTAGCTTGGATTTACTTATTAGATTTCTGATGTTGGATAAGTTACTTGACACTCTTAGATTTAGTCTCATCACCTGTAAGAGAAGGAAAATAGTATTAACTTAGAGAATAAACTATGAACTAGTAAAATTATAAGCACAGTCACCATACCTTCTTCCTCTTCTTTCTTTTCATCTCTTACTTCATCCTTTACTCCCTCCCTTCCATTGTCTTTCCTTCTCCCCCTTTCTTTCTTGCCCCTCCCTTCCTTCCTTCTTCTCTTCCTTCCTTCTTCCTTCCCTCATTCCTTTGTTCTTTCCTTCCTCCCCTTTTTCTCATTCCCTGTCTGTTCTTTGCTTTTTCTAATGTGCCATTCTCCTAATCCAATTATGATTTTGTAGGTATAGACATAGTGTGCATACTTTTGTATTTGAATATTTACTTCTATATATCAGCTCCAAAGTTCAATTTCAAATTTACACAGCCCATTCTTTGTGCTGAGACATTTTTATATATATTGTGATTCTGAGATTAAATTAAGACAGTGTTCATTGGAAAAAAAACCCTGAAGTCTAAATAAAATTGTAATTGTGACACATTCCATTTATAACAGGAAATGCTATAATCCTCATAAGCACTGTGATCAACCTGGGTGGGTGGGAATGTCATCTGCACAGAAAGCAGTTCAGCTTTTCTGGACAGAACAATGGCCGAGTCAGAGTCTATCAAGACCTGCCATGTTTACAGACCTACAAGAATCTGTGTGGCTTTCTTTAAAGTTTCTAATATTTTTTTGCTCTCTACATACGTAGGATTAATTTTATTTCTCATCTTCTATTACAGATTTTGGTAGCTCCTTTAGACTTGTATATCTGACATCATTAGTGATTTTATTATTTATGTGTACAATTTTAATACTACATAACTTATATTTCAGGTATCCTCAACTTCAGTGAACTTTGTTTTCTTTTGATTTCAGAATAGAAATTGACTCTGCATCTCATGCTGGAGCTCTAAGCCATCATTTCTATTGTTAGCTTCATTTCCTTCCCACCCAGTTTAGGATACTTGAAGTTTAACTACAACTGTATTTTGCCAGAACTTTAGATCCCAATCCCTTCGTGTACACCATAAGTCCCTAGTAAATATCACCTTTAGTGAGAAAAAAAAGAATCTGTGTGGCTCTAACACACAGGATATGGACCCACGAAGAAAGGAGCAAGCGTGCACAAGTGACAGAGCCCATATGTTGGACAACATTGCACACCATACTTAGAAGTCATTACTTTATAGCAGCTCATTATAGTTTGAGTTTTAAACAGCCTTACAACACACATATCTTTGTGTTCCTTTGTCATGTTTTCTCTCTAGAGGAGAATCCCTGGATGTGGCTCTCAAATGTGAGTACATGTTAGAATCTCCCAGGTTGTTGGAGACACAGAAATCTGGAGCCCATTCCTAGAGATTTCGACTACGCTGTTATAGGGTCTTGGGGAGGCTGTGACACCTTCCCCAGGGACAGGTACAGTGAGTGCCCTAGGCAGTTCAACTTTTCTGTCGAACAGTTTTCTCCTTTTGGAGTTTTCTCATTTGTTCTTCTTTCTATCTGCCTGAAACCACATGTTACTTGGGAGATCTTACAGCAAAGTCATATCATATAACAAAATTCAGGCCCTGAGCAATGTAAATTAGATTACGGAGTTATGGAGTTATGTCTAACAGGGGAAAGTGCAGACTCTGATTGCAAAAGTTGAAAGTGAGATAGTAAGTAGAATAATTTTTAATATTACTTTCTGAAGAAACAAAGTTTTACTCATGATTAAGCCCTAACAGATATTTCTCACTGGAGAGTGCTTTAGAGAGTGGATTTTGAAGAGGACTTCGGCATGCATAAATCCTTTCATGTTTTTTTTCTCCTAGCTATTTTCAGTTACCAGTTAAAAGGTTTGAAACACTTTCTGAAAGTTTTTATATTGACATATAGCACTGCTAGTAAGGAAGCAATATCCACTACAACCACAGCCATGATGTAAAAAGTTAGCTGTGCTAACTGGCACAAAACAGTATCATGCAAAAATATCTTCCTTCTTACATCATCTGGCATAAGTTCTTACTTTACCAATAATCAATGCTAATATTAATAAAATAACAAAACTGGCAGTTCAAAACTAAACATGCTCATAGTTTCTTATTTTTTAATTTTTTTGTGTGTGATTGTGTAAGGAAATATATGATTGGAACTTTCTGGGTTTGTTTAGTGTGCTTGTATGTGTATTTTTTTTTAATTTAATTTTTTTAGGGTTGAGCAATTGTGATTATGTAATCATTTACAGCCAGTGCTCATCTCTGGGGAAGACCAGTTCTCTCTCAGCAGTTTTTCATTATCTGTAGCTCTTCTTTTAGTGATGGGTGCTGTGGGATGTTCTGTATGGCAAATGTGTTGCTAATAAAACACTGGCCAGTGGCTAGGCAGGAAGTATAGGCGGGACTAACAGAGAGGAGAAAAGAGCAGGAAGGTGGAAGGAAACAGCCCAGCCACTGTCAGGACAAGCAGCATGTAAAGATGCCGGTAAGCCACGAGTCATGTGGCAAGGTATAGATTTATAGAAACGGATTAATTTAAGATATAAGAACAGTTAGTAAGAAGCCTGCCACGGCTATACAGTTTGTAAGCAATATAAGTCTCTGTGTTTACTTGGTTGGGTCTGAGTGGCTGTGGGACTGGCAGGTGAAAGAGATTTATCCTGACTATGGGCCAGGCAGGAAAACTCTAGCAACAGATGGGGTCTGGTATAATTCCCCCAATCTACATTGGCATGTCAACTGGTATTATTATTCAGGTCCTGTTTAAGCAGCTTTCATGGAAGTAGCTTCCCTGACATATCTAGAAGACACAGTCTTGCAACAGACTTCATAGACGTCTGGCTCTCAGAATATTCTGCCTCCTCTTCTGCTGTGTTCCCTGAACCTTAGGTATCAGGGTTTTGTTATAGACAGATTAGTTTGGGCTGGGATTCCACAGTCACTTGTTCTCTGCATTTTGAATAATTGTGGATCTTTCATTTGCTGTGAAAAAGAAACATCTATGATGAGAGGCGAGAGCAACATTTTGCTCAAAGATATGTGTTTAAAATGCAGTTAGAAACTATGCTGGTTTAGGAAAGTGAAGTAGTAGGTTCTCCTCTAAGATCTACGGCTTTATTAGATGGTTAGGTCTATAATACAAGGCATGAACTCATGTTCAGTGGACCTTAGGTCTAATTATATAGTTATTGATTACCACCGAGTTATAACTGCCATTGTTGCTGGGTATGACTACTGGATCTTTTTCTCCCATGGAAGATATGAATTCCAGTCCTTAGAGAGGAGGTTTATGGGAAAAATAGTGTGATTTCTCTGCATGCTGTGTCTGAAGTGTTTGATATTTTCAGCAATAGGGTCTTACCTTCAACTTCTGGTATACAACCAAGGGCAACAGCAATAACCATTATTTGGGGAGTTCTTGGTACTCCTCTGACCTACAACTTGAAAGAAATTTCTCATGTCTGTTACGTGTGTGTGTGTGTGTGTGTGTGTGTGTGTGTGTGTGATGGTCTGTAGCTCTTGGGGGAGTCATTATCACCCCAAGTATTTTAATTTCATTCAAACTATATGTATATGTATGTGTTACATTATATTTTAGGTAAATATAAAATGTGATTCTTGATGGCTTTTCTAGCATCCTTAGTGTTGTTTATCCTTTCTTCCCCTCTTTTCTTCTTTATTGACATCCTCTTACCCTGCAATTAAACCTGTTCCCATTTTCTCCATTTTCCCTCTCAAATCATCTGTGCTCTACAGTCCCCTCATGAATACTTCACTTTTTCTCCATATGTTCTCTTTTTATGTTCCTGACATCTTTGTTTATTCCATGTTATAGTCTCACATCTAAGGATTTGGAGTTTAGAACCACAGATGAACGAGAACATGTAGTTTTTGTATGGGTTACCTCAGTCAATATAATATAAATAGAAATTTCATCCGTTCACTTTCGAAGTTCATGATATCATTTTTCACTGGAGCTGGATAGAATTCCGTTGTGTATATAGACCATATTTTAATTATCCATCCTTCAGTTGGAGGACATTAAGTTATTTCCACTTCTTAGCTATTATAAAAGAACAGCAATTATGGTTGACAAGTATCTGTGGAGAAGTATATCAAGTCCTTTGGGCATATGCCAATGAGTGGTATAGCTCAGTATTTATTTTGAGCTTTTTAATAATTATCCACACTGATTTTCAGACTAGTTGCACTAGTTTGCAATTCCAATACAGCAACAAAACCCTAAACCCCTGAAAAACAAGGAAACAAAATTACCCCCCTCCCCAAAATACAACAAACACCAGACTGTAACCAAATAAAAGCACATAAAAAGCCATGGAGCCATGGAGTACAATTGACAGCATGAGGCCTGAGTATAGTATACGCAGTGTTACTCTTTGGAGGAAACTGATTATTCCTTTTCCAGAAGGTGTAAGTGACAGTTCAGTTGTTAACTTTTACCCTAGTGGCTAGGTTTTCATTTCATTTCATTCATTTATTCATTAAAAAAGTCAATAAAATATAATAATAAGATAAAGCAAAAACTAAGACATTGGTGTTGGAAAAGACAAACCAGCAGAAGGAAAAGAGCCCAAGATAAAGTACAAGAAGCAGAGACTCATTTGTTTACATACTTAGGAATCCCATAAAATCCCATACTATAAGTTCAGAGGACCTGGTGCAGACCAGTGCAGGTCCTGTGCATGCTTCTTCAGTCTTTGTGAGTTCATATGAGCTTTGCTCATGTTGACTCAGAAGCTCTTGTTTTCATGGTGTCCTTGGTCCCCACTGACTCTTAAACTTTTTCTGCCTCTTCTTCCTCATCATTCCCGAAGCTCTGGGGGGAGGGATTTGATGGAGATGGTTGAGTGTTTCAAGGTGCCTCTCTCTGTTTCTCTCTTTATCTCTCTCTATATATATATCTGGCTGCTGGTCTCTGTATTTGTTCCTATCTGCTAAAAGAGGAAGCTTCTCTGATGATGGTTGAAGAAGGCATTGATTTATGAGTAAAGCAGAATATAATTAGGAGTCATTTTATTACTACATTTATTTTTTTAATTTTTAGACCAGTGTTATTTGGTTTTACCTAAGATCCCTGGGCTACCTAGTCTTAGGTAATTGGTCACCCAAGCAGTGTCAGGGATATGTTCCAGCTAGTGGAGAGTGGGCCTTAAGTCAGATGAGTTACTGGTTGGTTACTCCCACAAGCTCTGTGCCACTGTTGCCCTAGCATATCTTTCAGGCAGTACACCACTTCAGATAAAGGTTTTGTGGCTGTCTTTGTGTTTATGCTTCTCCACTGAACGCCTTCAGAGTATGTCTCTGTACCGAAGACACTGAAACATGGGGTTGAAGGCTCTATGTAGGCACTGGCTTGACATCTCCATATTCAGCGAGTGGTGTAGGTGTTGCCTTTAGGAATGGGGCCTTACTGTCTGTTTGTGGAGAGCAGCCTATAGTCTTGGCAATAGCCTGGAGTGTATGAGGCTTCCCATGGGTCCCCTTTGGCAAACAACTCAATTAGATGTAACCCAACCCTAGTACTTGAAGCTTCATTTGGTGACAAGGGATGTCCAGTGGGGACTCTGTCTTCCTTCATTTGGTGATTTCATTTATGTTGCATATATATGTATATATATATATATATATATGCTTATATTTTATGAAGCTTCTACTGTGTTAGCTTTCCATAGTCCCCCCAGACACTCCTTAATTTTAATTGTCTCTCCTTGTATTCTCTCTCACATCTCCCTCTAACCTTCCCTCTACACCTGATCCTTCCATTTCAGCCTCCCTCATCTATCCATACATATCTATTCTATTTTCCTTTCCTAATGGGATCTTTCTGTTCTCTCCATTTCCTTACTCTATACCTACTCTCTGTGGTTCTTGGTTATCCTGTACTTCACAGATAATACCCACATATAAGCAAATACATACCGAATTCATCTTTCTAAGTCTGAGATACCTTGTTAAGAATGTTTTTTTTCTAGTTTTATCCATTTGCCTTCAAAATTTACAGTGTCATTTTTTAAACAGCTGAGTAATACTCCATTGTGTAAATATACCACATTTTCTTTATCCATTCTTTGTTGAGGGATATCTAGGTTGTTTTCAATTCCTGGCTATTATTACTAGACCAACAACGAACATTTTGAGCAAGTGTCTCTGTGGTAGGATAAATGGGACTTCATGAAATTTAGAAGCTTCTGTATTGCAAAATACACCATCATTTGGACAGCAGCCCGGAGAATGGGAAAAGATTTTAATCATCTACACATCTGATGGAGTGCTAATATTCAAAATATATAAAGACCTCAAGAAACTAGGTAAATCAAGAAAACCAATAACCTAATTAAAAACAGGATACAGATGTAAACAGATAATTCTCAATAGAGGAAACTCAAATGGCTGAGAAACAAAGAAATGTTTAACATCTTTAACCATCAGGGAAATGCAAATCAAAACTATTTGAGATTCCATCTTACACCTGTCAGAATTGCTGAGATCAATAAAACCAGTGATAGCTCATGCTTTTGAGGATGTGGACTAAGAGGACCACTCATCCATTGCTGTTGGGAGTATAAACTTGTATAACCACTATAAAAATCAGTTTGGTGATTCCTCAGGAAGATGGGAATTGATCTACTTCAAGATCGAGCTATACCACTCTTGGGCATATACCTAAAGGATGTTTCATCCTGTAATAGTCAATTTTTAATTGGCTCTGTTTCCTTGATTTTTAGTTTTTGAATTCATATATTCTGTTTATTATTTTTCTGTCAGATATAGAGCTGACAATGATTCTCTCCCATTCTGTGGCTTTCTCTTCACTTGATTGGTTGCTTCTTTAGCTATACTGAATCTTTTTAGTTTTGTGAGGTCTCACTTGTCATTTGTTGTCCTTAATTCCTGAGCAGACGGGGTCCTAATAAGAAAGCCCTTTCCAATACCTGTATTGTGTAGGGTACTGCCTGTGTTTTCTTCTAGCAGTTTCAGTGTTTCAAGTTTCCTATTGAAGTCTTTGATACATTAGAAGTTAATTCTAGGGCAGGTTAATAAATAGGCGTCTAATTCCATTATTCTACAGGTGGACACCTGTTTAACCAGCAATGTTTGCTGAAGATGATAATCGCCCTTCAGTGTATAATTTTGGCCTTTTTGTTGAATATCAGATGGCTGTAGTTAAATGTACTTGTGTTTGCTCCTCCTCTTTCGGTCCATTGGTCCGTAGGTCTTTGTTCTGCCAGTATGCTAAATTTATACTATTTCCTAATTATTTGAGTAGGATTTTAAATTATTTTAAGTTATGTAGGAATTTAAAAACTTATTTGTTATATGTGGCACACTACTGACTATGCTTTTATATGTGCTCTATCTCTATCCAAAACACTTATTGGCAGAGATTGTTATGAGTAAGGAATCTCCCTATGACATGGAAATCCACACATTTATGTTGTGATCTAACCAATTGATTGGAATTTTAAAATCATTTTTTGGTTGCTCAATACTCTCTTGCTGTATTACTCTACTGTCCTCTCTCCTCACGTCTCTCTTTATACTGATATCAAACCCAGGACATTATATATGTGAGACCAGTGCTTTATGGTTGAATTACATTCCAAGTCTTTGTAATTAGAATTAGCTTTAATGGTAAGGATGTGTGCCATTTCCATTTTGATAAAAAAGTACCATAAAAAATTGGCTTCATCTCTAGTTATTTCAGAGTTTATAGTCACTTTTATTCTCTGGGCCAGTATCACTTTATTTTTACTGTTTTATTCTTTTTAAATATTTTATTGGTTTATAGAAATTACACATGTAAAGCTTTTCATTGTGACTATTTTACACACACACACACACACACACACACACACACACACACACACACATGCACACACAATGGTTTATCATAGTCACCACATCATTTCCTTCTATTTTCATTTCTCTATTTTCTTCTCTCTCTTCTCCCCTTTCCTTCATCCTTCATCCCAAATAGATGTCCTTGTACTGTAAGCACCATTTTTGTCTTAAGCACATTATTGTTTACCATAAGATGCTCTGAAAAATAGCCAGTGTTCTTAACCAGAGAGCAAAATACACATTTTGGATATTATTCTGGATAGTAATTTATTCTGTATATTAATCTATGGTTAAATAAACAATCTGTAAAGTTTTCTTCCATTCTGTAGGCTGCATCTTCATTTGCTTAATTATTTTCTTTGCTGCTCTAAGCTTTTCAGTTTCATATAATCCCATTTGTAAGTTCAGGTTAGTGTTTCTTGAGTAGTTTTAGTCATATTCAGGAATTCATTGCCTTGTCTAGGTCTTGAAGTGTTTCAAATATGTTTCTCTTTAGTAATTTCCAACTTTCAGGACTCAAAAACTAGGCTCTTTGATCTATTTTTGTATTGATTTTTTTCGATCTATGGAATAGGAATATTGAATTTTTCATTGTACTCTAGTTTCAGAGTTTTTACATATGATTATCCCACTTTCTCAGCACCCATTGTAAGAGTACAGTCTTTTTTTTCTATATATTTTTGGAAACTTTGTTAATTTGTTTCTGGGTCTTTCCCTCCTACATCTATGAAATGATCATATAATTTTTGTCCTTGTCTCTATTTATTATTACATTTGTACTTTTTACTTACTATTTATTACATTTATAATAATAAATACATTATTACTCTATTTATTACATTTATTAATTTGCATATGTTGAACCATCATTACATACATGGTATTAATCCAACTTGATTGAGGTGTATGATGTTTTTAATGTGATATGTGATACTGTCTTTGGTTTGCAAGGGTTTTTTTCATGTATTTTCTTTCTTTTTTTTTTGAATTTATTTTATTTTATTTTACAATATAATTCAACTTTACATATCAGCCATGGATTCCCCCGTTCTCCCCCCTCCCGCCCTGCCCCCTCCCTCTGGCCCACCCCCCATTTCCATTTCCTCCAGGGCAAAGACTCCCCCGGGGAATGATATCAACCTGGTGGACTCAGTCCAGGCAGGTCCAGTCCCCTCCTCCCAGGCTGAGCCAAGCTAAGCCCCAGGTTTCAAACAGCCAATTCATGCACTGGGCACAGGACCCGGTCCAACTGCCTGGATGCCTCCCAAACAGATCAGGCCAATCAACTGTCTCACCCATTCAGAGAGCCTGATCCAGTTGGGGGCCCCTCAGCCATTGGTTCACAGTTCATGTGTTTCCATTCCACTCGCCCCTGTATTCCATCCATCCCGGGTTCCAACAACTCTTGCTCACACAAACCCTCCTCCTTCTCGCCAATTGGACTCCCAGAGCTCCACCCAGGGCCTGACCATGGATATCTGCATCCAGTTCCCCCAGTCATTGGATGGGGTTTCTAGGACGACAATTAGGGTGTTTGGCCATCCTATCACCAGAGTAGGTCAGCTCGGGCTATTTCTCGACTATTGCCAGCAGTCTATTGTGGAGGCATCTTTGTGGATTTCTGTGGGCCTCTCTAGCACTTTGCTTCTTCCCATTCTCATGTGGTCTTCATTTACCATGAACATTCCTTGTGTTCCCTCCCTGTTCTTGATCCAGTTGGGATCTCCAGCTTCCCCAAGTTCTCTTTCCCTTGACCCTCTCCCCTCATTACCCCCACTCACGTCCAGACTGTTCATGTAGATCTCATCCATTTCTCTGTCATTGGGCGATCCCCGTGTCTTTCTTGGGGTCCTGTTTTCCAGGTAGCCTCCCTGGTGTTGTGAGTAGCCGTCCAGTCATCCTTGTTCCACAACTTGTATTCTCCTATGAGTGAGTACATACCATGTTTGTCTTTCTGAGTCTGGGTTACCCCACTCAGGATAATTTTTTCTAGATCCCTCCATTTGCCTGCAAACTTCATGATGTCATTGTTTTTCTCTGCTGAGTAGTATTCCATTGTGTATATGTACCACATTTTATTTATCCATTCTTCAGTTGAAGGGCATCTAGGTTGTTTCCAGGTTCTGGCTATTACAAATAATGCTGATATGAACATAGCTGAGCAAGTGCCCTTGTGGTATGATTGAGTATTCCTTGGGTATATGCCCAAGAGTGGGATAGCTGGATCTTGGAGGAGATTGATTCCCAGTTTTCT
>CABHPQ010148805.1:0-21939 GCA_902168405.1 Peromyscus aztecus | reverse complement strand
GCTTCCCAGAACCACCTTCTCCTAGATGCTTTGCGTGAGAAGGCCGAGGCACACCCTGAGCTGCAGGCCCTCCTGTATAATGTACAGCACGGTATGCTTTGGTGTGGGGAAGGCTTTCCAGCTCCCCAAACTCCCCTGCCTCAGAATTCCCTCAGAAGCCTTGCGATCCTAGTGGGTGAGATGCTGGAGAAGGGCTGTGTCCCCTTTCCACGTACTCCAACAGGGTCTCTCAGCCACCTCCTCCCTTCCTTCCCCCACTCCCTCAGAGAACGGCTATGTGAGCACAGACGAGGAAGTCTCCGAGTTCTCGGAGGGAAGGTGAGTTTTCAAGCAGGAAGTCAGCGGTGCCTCTCAGCATGCACCTGGGGATGGAGGAGGGGTGGCCGCAGGGCCCCGGGGCTAAGCTTGCCTTCTCAGGCTCTTTGGGACCCATATTTCTAAGTCCTAGAGAGACTTAGAGAGTTACAGTATGACTATCATGGTCCTAAGCTTCCCTGCCTTCTTCGCCAGCTTTTCCCAGTCATTCACCATGAAAGGCTCCACCAGCCACGATGACTTCAAGTTCAAGGTAAGCCCTGCTGGGAATCAGGCTGTAGGTTTAGTAGGGCCAACCTCTCCCAGCCTGATCCCTATGAGTGTAGGTCCATGTCTCCAGCCCCAATTCAGTTTTGTCCACAGAAGAAATGGAGATGCCAAGAAGGATCTCCTGGCACTGGGGGTGGAGGTGGATGGGAGACTAACCTAGAATTTGCTATGTAGACCAGGCAGCCCATTCTCTTCAAGATGGGAGAAATGCCCAGAGCCCCTAAGAGCCTATTTCTACTCCACCTAGTGACATCACTGTATCCAGAGACCCCGCGTTACAGAACACCTCCCCCCTCGCCCAAGACTCTAGGTCAAAGCTGACTCTAGAGCCCTAGTTCTTTTTCCTGGGATGATTTGTTCAACCACATTGAAGTCCACAGTAAGAAAGTTTTCTCAACAGCGAGGGATTAGTGACGAACTGGCCCTGAAGACTTATTAAGTCAGATGTGGGAAAGTGCAGACTGTGAGCCATGAGTTCTGTCTAGTCCTGGAGCGATCTGATTAGATCAGTCTGGATGGACGCTCTGTGGTCTGCATGGTAAAGGACTTCTTTCATCAGCAGCTCTCCCTCAGGCCAGGCAGATCATTTCCCTCAGGATTTACCCACGTCTTCCATACTGAGCTAGGTCCTCTGTTTTCTCCTTTTTATTTATTTATTTATTTATTTATTTATTTATTTAGAGTTAGAATCTCAGCCTCCCACGCACCTGGGATAGCAGGTCCGTGTCATCGGGCTCAGTTCTTACTTTCTTACTTTCCTTCTGTGGTCCATCAGTTGGACAAATTGGTCCCCTCATCCTTCCTTTCCTAGGGTGAGCCTAAGCTGTCTGCCCAAATGAAGGCTGTGTCTGCGGAATGCCTGGGACCCCCATTGGATAGTTCCACCAAGAACATCACCAAGTCCCTGGCCTCCCTCGTTGAGATCAAAGAGGATGGAGTGGGCTTCTCCATCCGGGACCCGTATTACCGGGACAAGGTCTCACGGACCGTCAGCCTGCCCACCCGGGGCAGCACTTTGTAAGAGGGGGATCCGGGTATGTGGGTCAAGGTGGGCAGAAAATTCGGTCTCAGATTCACTGGACCCTTCTTCTCTAGTCCTCGGCAGTCTCGTGGTGGCACAGACACGTCCCCTCTGACCCGAAGAAAGTCTTATGACCGGGGGCAGCCAATCAGGTGAGAGCATGTTCTAGAATCTGCTCAAGTCACTGTCCAGTCCTGAGGTGCATGCAGACTTCCCTCTTCACCAAAGCAGATGCCCACAGCACCGGCTTGCAGGTGGTCTTGGTGGAGAGGAGTTGGAAGGACGTCTATATACTTGTAGCCTAACAGACTTCATCTGTGGACTCAGAGAACACCCTGAAATTGTGGTCTGAGGATCAAGCTGAACTCAAGATGCCGATCCAAAGGGAGGGGAATGTAAAGACAGCCTTCCAAAGAGGGGAATGAGCAGGCCATCAAAGTCATAGACTTTCCCTTGAAGAAACTGTCAGATCTCATGGTTCACAGTTCAGCTCCTTGAAGTTGTTCTGAACACCGAATCAGAGACTCAGAGCTGGAACTGTTCTTAGGGCAGATGGAGGGCGAGGCTCCTGCGTGGAGTTGATCATGTTTTCAATGATGTCTGCATCACCTTGTTTAAATAAAGACACCGTAGTTACTGTATACCATTGACTGATAGTACTGAGCTCACCCAGGGCACTGTAACTCAGGCCCCAATGAAGCTTGTCTAATCTTTCTCAGCTTTCTAATGCTTAGCAGTATCAGAGAGGACTGTTGCAGTATGCTCTTGGACTGTCTCAGAAATGGGCGTGGTAGCTGACCACTTGTAATCTTAGCACCCAGAAAGTAGAGGCAGAGGCCAGTTAAAGCCTTGCAAAGGCAAGACCACCCTGGTCTATATAGTTTGTTCCAGGCCAGACAGGGCTACATAGTGAGATCACGTGTCAAAACAAACAAGTAAAAATCCTCACTAAGAAACACAAAAATGTAATAATAAATAAAGGCAGAAACTAGAGCATCAACAGGACAATTGTTTCCAGGATCAGGGTGGAGACAGCCTCAGCTAGAAGCACACACACATTTGAGTTTGATGTTGTAAGTCTGAGAATCACACAGAAAATGACCAGGAGCACTGATTGTGGGATTACAAACAAATTCCAAAGAGTAGGCGAAACTCATGAGAACAGCATCTAGGGGCTGGAGAGATGATGGCGCAGTGGTTAAGAGCACTGGCTGTTCTTCCAGAGGACCTGGGTTCAACTCCAAGCTCCCACAGGGCTCACAACCACCAGTCACTCCAGGTCTAGAGTGTGTGATACTTTCTTCTGGCACTGCCCTGCACACTGACGTAAATGCAGGCCGAGCACCCACGCACATGAAATAAATATTTAAAAACCTCATCATTGGAAGCCTAATACTGGGTGGACTTGTGGATAGGGTGTGGTCACGGATGACTCTGTTCTCATTTCCCAGATCCACAGACATGGGATTCACACCTCCATCATCCCCTCCCACTCGGCCCCGCAATGACCGCAACGTCTTCTCTCGCCTCACCAGCAATCAGAGCCAGGGGTCAGCACTGGACAAGTAAGAGCAGGCCTGAGGAGAGTCAAGGAGGGCATTGAGGCTGGGAGGGAGCCTGTGGGGGCGGGTCAACTGGGTAGACTCCAGCTGGTCTGTTCCAGTTCCTCTGAGCTATGGGGCTTGATCCTCTTCATCTTTTCTGTACTGACCGAGGGTCTCTCCTTTCCCCCAAGCATGCTGGGATGCCAGGAAAGGAAAAGATGGAAGTCACCTCACTAGAGTGGGAGAGTCAGGAGTGGTAGCCGTGGGGGCAAGCATACCAGAGTGTGTTCTAGAGTGCTCTTTTCATCTGCGTCTGCTGTCTTTACTGTTCTTAAGCTCCAACTGCTGTTCTACCTGATTGCAAAAGCTTTACCCAAGGCCCCAGGAATCCTTGAGCATTGCCGAGTAGACAGAGACCACTGAGTCATCTCCATGTGGCAGGCTCAGCTCCCTGTGTTCACAGCTCCTGATGTGATGCTGTAGTTGCTATGGGTTCATTCTCTTCACAGTCATCCCCGTATTCAGAAGGTGCTCAGCCTTGCTTCCCAGTCTGCTGTACGTGCATGATTCCATGCGAACTGTCAATCAGCCCAAGAATTGTCTGTCTTCCCTGGTTTGCATAAGAGTGGTCCAAAGCAGAGCCCGGGGGCTTTTGCCTAGAAAGCGGTCCAGAATCTGGGACTGCTGGCTCTAGCTAACCCTGACAACGGGACCTTGCTTGGGGAGGACCTTATCATTCCTGGCTCCATTTCTGTGCTCCCCAAAGCCCACTGTGACCATCTTCAGTTCTATAGTTACCCAAAGGGCTCCTTTCTTTCCCCCGAAAGCTTTCCTGCCATGAGGAGCAAGGATGCTGTGACCTTCAGGGGAGCCCTAGGTTATAGACCGCTTGTCCTTTGTTCACGATACACGCTCTGCCCACCCTCTCACAGAAACATCCCCTTCTGGCTCAAAACACTGCTCCCTAGATGCTAAAACCGTGAGGGGCAGACCCAGCAGGTCAGCATCCTGGGTACTGTTCTTCCCCAAGCTTACGTCATCTCAGTTCCTACTAAAGAAGCTGTGGAAGGCCTGCCCTGCCTCCCATCCTGAAACACCTCTCCCCAGTGCCTGCAACTGACTTGTTATTATTTATTGACTTATTTTGTCTTGGAAACGGGGTCTTGACATGTATCTAGACTAGTCTCAAACCCTTAGCCTTCTGCTTTATTCTCCTAAGTGCTAGGATTACAGGCATGCGCCCCTACATCCATCTTAAATTTGTCCTCCCCGACCCCCGACGAATTGGGGTCGGACTCTGCCCATCCTGGCCTGGTCTACAGGCTCGGTTCCTATCCAGTGGTCCATTCTTGGGATCCACATGCAGCACAGCGTTAGCTTCTCGACGTGGTCTCAGGGGAGGAAAGAGCAGTGGGGCCTTCCTGTGTCCTTGGACAGGCTTGAGCATTGCCGGGGTGGTACAGCCGGCCCCAGCTTACGCAGTGGGCCAACCAGAGAGCTTGGAACTAGCAAAGAGCCCTGGAACCATCTCCCCCAGAGTGGGCTGGCCTCCCACACCTCCTGTGGCCCTCTCCTCACCCCTACCCTGCTAGCTGAGAGACCCCCTGGTGGTCCGCTGCTGGGGGACTCTCCCAGCTCCCAGGCCAGTCTGTCCCCACCCCAACCCCACCACCCTCCTCGAAGGCCCTCCTCCCCTGCCTCTCTCTGCCTTCCCCGAAGAGAATAACCGCCTCTGACCCCCTGTGCTGTTGCTGCTGTTGCTGCTAACGCTGTCCTGTGTGTGTTTTCCTCTCTCCCCTAATCCAGCTAATTTTCTGCCCTTCCCAGGTCTGATGACAGCGACTCCTCTTTGTCGGAGGTCCTGAGGTACACACAGAATGTCTCTCGTGTTTGATTCCCCTTCCTGCGCTCTCTCTTCTTTTTCTCTTTGCCTCACGCTACACCAGTCCCTCCCGCCTGTACCCCTGTCCTCCGCATGCAGCCCCTCCTCTCCTAGCCCCTGGCCCTTCCACATCCATGGCCCTCCTGAGACTTCTTCTTGCCCCATGGTTCCTTCCTCTCATGGTGACCCCATGGCCTCAGACTGTGCCATGCCTGGCTAGAGCAAAGGGCTTGTGATGGGGGAGGGTGCAGTTGCTTGTGGCTAGCCTTGTTCTCTTCTCCCTCCTGCCCTGGGCAAGGTGGGGAGGGACGTGGAAGCCTGGGTTGGACTGGAGTTGGAACAGAGCTTTGCTGAGCAAGAGGTACCATGGGGACCTTGTCAGCCTGCTAGTCTTTCTTTGAGTGCCGTTGGCTATGGGGGCTGTTTGCGGTTCTTGTAACTTAGCTTGTGTTGGTGGTGTTGGTGGGTGAGCCTTGCAAACGTCAGCTCTGAGGGGCACCAAGGGAGACAGAGCACTGCTTGTATCTCTTAGCACACGGCTTGTGGCTGTCTGTTCCCCTTCACAAGCCCACAGGTACAGCCAGAGGCTGGTCCCTCAAGCCTACTGAGCACAGATCCCCGCAGCAAGGGGGAAGACTTAGGACCTTGGCGGCAGAAGGCTCTCTTGTAAGGCCAAGAGCTCCCTCTAGCTCTCCAGGCATGCTCTCTGCTTGCCATAGTCTGCCATACCATGGTTAGCACCACTGATTTATCCTCTGCAGCCAGGCCTTGCCAATAGATGTTACCAGCAATACGCCAGTCTCTTTAGAGCACCAACTCCTTTTGATACATTTCCATGGCGATCTTGGCCTAACTCAGCCCAAAGCCGCATCACAAGCTGGGAGCAAAAGCAGGGAGCTATTTGTGCATGTGCTTATCCGGCATGTGGGCATGAATGACTTGTGTCCTGGTGTTGCTCCTGGCCAAGGCAACTCTGCAGGACCATGTATGAGTGCTACAAGCAGATGTCAGTCATCTCAGTAACACCCCCAACCATTGTACCACTGTCTGCAACAGCATTCTCTTTTAAAGAGCTAGAATGCGGTTTTTGATGTAACCTAGCTGGGTCTCATCCCTAAAGACCTTCCTGAGAAAGAAAAAACCATCCTCAGAACCCCAAGAGGTAGACATAGCAAAACCCTTATGCTACTTGGCTCGGCCTTATTCCTGCTCCCGGAACATTGTGCAGAACAAGCAGGTACCATTCCAGGTCCAGGCAGGTCCAGGCAGGTCCAGGCAGGCTCTCTCCAGAGAGGCCCATGAATCCCAGTCCCCAGCTGGGCTGCAGTCCCCTGCCTGGTCCATCCCTTTGGAGTTTTTAGGGGATGTTTTTTTGTTTGTTGGCTGGTTTGCTTGTGTGTGACAGGGTTTCCTATGTGTGCCAGGCTGGCCTTGAGCTCCTTGTATAGACCAGTCTGGCCTCTAATTCACAACAAGCCTCCTGCTTGAGCCTCCCAAGTGCTGGGATAGCAGGTCTGTGCCCAGCCCTGATTTATCCCTTTGCAAATGACAGACACAGGTCTGACCATGCTGGTCCAACTTGAGGCTCTGTGTAGGTGTCTGTCTGCCTCCCTGCTGGAAGGTGCCAGCCCTAGAACACTGACTGCCAAATGACGTGTGGGGAGGGTGACAGTCTGGATATCCTTCCTCTCTCCTGCCTTCTCCCCATTTTTTTTTTTTTTTTTTTTTTTTTTTTTGCCGAAGAAGCATGGAGACTACTGGGAGCCGCAGAGGCCAGTGCTAGCCCTTAGGCCTCTGCCCTGCCCCACCAGGGCCGACTGCATGCCTGTCTCTGGCTTCAGGTTAGGTAGCCTCTCCCCATCCTGTTCCTTCCAGCATGCCTGGCATGGGCTTCTCCGGCAGGGCTGAGGATGGCGACCGCAGCTCTTTCTGGCTCCCGGACCGTGGTGGAGTTTTGCTAGCAGCCCGGGAATCTCTCATTATTCATCATCGTCCCCTCTCAGCCCAGACCCCCTCTCTCCCATGTGCCTCAGTCAGCCTGGCCACGGTCTCCTTGGCTGACTGGCACATCCTCTTTCCCTCTCTCCCGGGAAGGGGCATCATCACCCCCATTGGTGGCGCCAAGGGAGCACGGACGGCCCCTCTGCAGTGTGTCTCCATGGCCGAGGGCCACACCAAGCCTATCCTGTGCCTGGATGCCACCGATGAGTTGCTCTTCACGGGGTCCAAAGGTGCGTGGAGACTTGAGGGGCCAGTGGGGTTAGGGTCTCTCACCCACTCCACATTGCTTTTCCGGAGTGGGCTGTGAAGGCAACAGCATACAGAGCCCCCCTCTCCCACCCTGACCCCCCAAGAGTTGAGGCTATGTGGAGAACTTGCTTACCACTCCTGTCTTTGGCCTTGGCTCAAGGCTCTCAGTCAACACACTCCTGGCTGAGCCTTCCCTCCCCCGTGATCCTGCTGGCTCTACCACTGCCCGCCTCCTCCAGACCACCTTTAGCCATTTTGGGAAGCTTCTCTGAAGCCCTACAGCTCTGCTCTTTAATACCAACATTTCCTCCCCACGTCATCTCTGCACCTGCGTCCGTCAGTTCCTCTGGTCTCGGCAGCAGGAGTTCACACTCCGACTACTAATCACCACAAAAAAAGTTGAAGACCTGACCGGAAGAAAAAATGAATCTGTAGCATGCATGCATAATAGGGACCTGTGTATGCACATATGAACATATGTTTGCGTATATATGACACACACATGTTTAGACATACAGGAGAGGGGGTGGATGTCAACTGAGGTGTGACCGACTGGTTCCAAGTTTTCCCGTGTTTGCTTGCTGCTTGATCATTTAATAAGCAGTGGATTTGTAGGAAATTTCTTTCAGCCCAGGACACCTCAGCAATGATCAGAGAACTTGCCATTATTTAAAGTTCTCGGCCCCTTCTCCCATCTCCTGAGTTTTGTTTTTGTTTTTTTTTTTTTATGAGATTGCACATGCCTGCATGCTTCTCCCTCAGACTGGAGGTTCTGAAATGTCTCTCTCCACTAAGTGTGACCTCCCACTCTCCTTTGGGGGAGTTTCCTAGCTCCTGACATCAGCTCCTCTTCATAGCCTTTCCCCTGTCTCTGGCAGACCGTAGCTGCAAGATGTGGAACCTGGTAACAGGGCAGGAGATCGCGGCTCTCAAGGGCCACCCCAACAACGTGGTGTCTATCAAATACTGCAGCCACTCCGGGCTGGTGTTCTCTGTGTCCAGCTCCTACATCAAAGTGTGGGACATCCGGGACTCGGCCAAGTGCATTAGGACCCTCACGTAAGTGTTGCACTCCCGGCCTGCTTTATCAGACTGCATTTGAGAAAAGTGCTTCCCCACTTAGGTGCCCACTAATCACAGCACAGCCCGATTAGGTGGGCACGGAGGTCCTTACTGGCCCATAGAGTTGCTTTGACTCCAGGGGGACAAAGTATGGTTTGGGGGAGACGGTCTCTGAACAGCAGGTTGGTGAGCCTTTGGCTTGCCTGGCTTTGTCTCAAGCCTCCAAGATCTACCATTTGAGATGGACTACATATATAGCCCTAGGAATCCAAAACACCAGCAGAGGGCAGCAGCCTCCAAAGCCAGGCCAGCCACCTGCCTCACAGATGAGCCACCCACCGTGGTCCTGAGCAGGGATACAAACTCTCCGAAGTCAAGTTATGTGTGCATTATAAGCCACAAATTGTTTAGTTTGATACTTGAAAAGCAAACACAGGATATTTAGGGCCATGAGCTTACTCTGCATGATGCAGTAGTCAACAGATGATAGTAGTCACACATTTGACTGAACCTGTAGAATGTAGACCGCCTGGAATGAGCCCCACTGTATGCGATGAGCTTGAGTGATGATGTGTCTGTTACAGGTTGACCTGTTGTAGCAAAGGCTGTGGGGTGGGGTGTTGGCAATGGGGGAAGCTATCTATACATGTTGGGAAGGAAAGAGGTATATGGGGAAACTGCCTTCCGCTTGGTTTTGCTGTGAACCTAACGCTATTTTTTTTATGAGGTCTGGGGGAGGGGTCGTACACATAATGAATATCATCACCTCTTTCAACGGATGGGGAAACTGAGGCTCAGAGAAGTTAAGCGATTTCTACATGGACCAGGTTCAGAGCCTGCCCCTTGCCTCTTACTCAGTCTATTCAAACCTGCCCGTGCACCCCAACAGGTCATAGAGACATGCTGGGTAGAGTGTAGCTCTCCTGTTGGTCCGGCTTCTAGGGGAAGCTGTCCTGTCCACATCGGGGAGGCATCCTGGAAGAAGTGGCGTTTCCGAGCCGGTCTGAGTGAAGTTTATTCATTTCCTAGCCTGGGTGGAAGGACTTTTCTGACCTCTGGCTTTGCTCTTTCCTCTCTGAGTAGATCCTCGGGCCAGGTGATCTCAGGAGACGCTTGTATAGCCACATCCACCCGCGCCATCACCAGTGCCCAGGGCGAGCATCAGATTAACCAGATGGCCCTCAGCCCCTCAGGCACCATGCTGTATGTGGCCTCTGGCAATGCTGTCCGCATCTGGGAGCTTAACAGGTCAGTGAGACATCAGGAGAAGAGGCCCCGGGAAGGTCCGCAGGCCTCAGCATGATGTGCCCACCCCAGGGTGGGCAGGACCTCTGCTCTGCCTCCAGTCCCCCACACTATGAGCTTGTCTGTACCTCTGAAAACCTTGGTCCTTGATCTTGCTTTGAAGGGGAGAAAAGGCTGGCCTGTCTATTCTAGGTCAGATTCCCTCCAACCCCCTGCTCTGTCCTTGGCGCCCCTCTCACCAACTACCCCCGGTTGGGTCTCTCCCCACGGTAGGTTCCAGCCCATTGGCAAACTGACCGGCCACATCGGCCCAGTGATGTGCCTGACAGTCACTCAGACTTCGAACCAGCATGACCTCGTGGTGACTGGCTCCAAGGACCACTATGTGAAGGTACATGTAACTCCCTTGATGCTAACTGGGGTCTGACTGGAGCCAGCTCTGCTCTGAGGCCTGAATGATACTGTTCTCGCTATTTCCTCCTATCCCACCTTTACCCTCTGTTACCCGGGGAACACATAAAAAAAAAACCAAGGAGACTTCTGGGAATTGCTGCTGGAGAGGGCATCTCAGAGAAGACGGGAAGACGTGTGTCAACAGTGAAGGGCCTAGAATTATTCTGTAAATGAAAAGTTAACAGCCTAAATGGGTGAGGATTTCAGGTAGAGCCAATGAATGGGGTATGATGCAACAATTAAAATGATAAACAGGGGAAAACACAAAATTTACAAACCCCACTCACTTGGTTTGCTCTCTGTGGATATAGTTGGACACTTTGTGTGGCCAGAAAGTGGGAAGATGTGGTTAAAAGGGAGATGGAGGTGGGAGGGATTCTCCCAGCAGTCCTCAAGGCCTGCCCCCAAACACCCCCTCTCTGGGCTCTGCCCCTCTTCCTCTGCAGATGTTCCAGCTGGGCGACTGTGTGATGGGCACCATTGGCCCAACCCACAACTTTGAGCCCCCTCACTATGATGGAATCGAATGCCTGGCCATCCAAGGAGACATACTGTTCAGTGGTTCCAGGGACAATGGCATTAAAAAGTGGGACCTGGAACAGCAGGAACTCATTCAGGTTCGGGGAGGGGAGGGGAGGGGTGGAATGGTCCAGGGCGAGGCCCCAGGCAGACCTTAGCAGAGCCCCTCCGAGACCTCCTGCTGTCTCCAAAACCATCTCCCAGGCTGTCCTCACCCTCCTCTCCCTGCAACCTGTGGTGATTCCACGGGGGCCCTCTGTACGCTGCTCTCCACAAAGTCCTCGCTTCCCGATTGAATGTGAAGTACCCCTTGTTTAGTACTTGACTTTAGCCTAGCTCTTCTGAAGACTGAAGACTTGTCCAGTAGTGCAGATTCAGGCATTTGAATGTAGGAACTGGGCAGAAGGACCCATCTGGGCTTTTGAGTCCCCTGGCACAGCGTGGCACAGCGTAGCTCAGCCTGGCTTCTGGGAATGACGGGGTCTGTCTGCATGATAGCTGTGTGAGCCAGGTAGCATCCCTTCCACCACTAGCCAGAGGTGTGCGTGCTCCTGGGGCCTTGGGACACGCCCTCTCCCTTCTCTACACCTCATCAGCCCCGACCCTCCCACAGCAAATCCCCAATGCTCACAAGGACTGGGTGTGTGCCCTGGCCTTTGTTCCTGGCCGACCCATGCTGCTGAGTGCCTGCCGGGCAGGCTTCATCAAGGTCTGGAATGTGGACAACTTCACCCCCATTGGTGAGATCAAGGGCCATGACAGCCCCATCAATGCCATCTGTACCAACAGCAAGCACATCTTCACGGCCTCCAGGTGGGTGCTGGGCGGCAGGAGAGTCTCTCTGCTCCCCTCCCTCTTCCTAGAGTCAGGAGGTTTGGCCACTGGCTCAGGGCTGTGCCGCTGTCCGCACAGATCCGATTCACAGAGCAGAACCCCGCAGAGCCCTCCTCTCTGTACCTCCTGTTCGCCTTCACTGAGCACTGAGCACCCAAATGTCCTGGGTGCTGCACTAGGCAGGGGATCAGGGAGCCCCTGGGCCCCAGGCCAAGACTTGTCCTCCCAGCGATCCCAGTCACTCTCTGACCCGTGCAGGAGCTGAGGCCTGCCCCTCCCAAACCTCTGCTCCTCCAGCTGCGGCTCCGGCCCCCTGTGCAGGCAGTGCCAGGCCCTCAGTCCCAGGGGCACTACTCAGCCGGGTTTCTTCTTTTCTCTCCTTGTTCCCACCACCATGTCCCTTCTCTCCCCTCCCATCTCTTCCTACCTCTCCTCTCTGCCTCTCTACCTCTCCCCCCATAGTGACTGCCGGGTAAAGCTGTGGAATTACGTCCCTGGACTCACCCCCTGCCTTCCTCGCCGAGTCCTGGCCATAAAGGGCCGCGCCACCACCATGCCCTGACCCCTCCCCAGCCCTCCCCTTTCCTCTCTCATTCTTCCCCTCTTGCCTTTTCCTGTCTTTCTCCACCTCGATCTGAGCTGCTTCTTCACGGTATGAGATTGTTTTACTCTTGACCTTCTTATTCTCCCGTCATGCCCTGCCTGGCCCAACAGCTTGCCCCACCAACCTGTCTTGCAAGCATGAGCAATGGTACAGAACCCTAGGTAGCGAGAGCAGAGGGGGAGGCATTGAGGCCTGGACAAAACAAAACACCGAGGAAGCCCAGGACACCAGCCCTGCAGGGTCCTGGAGACCATGACCTGGGTCCTCCCTTTGCTCGGTAGCTTTCCCGCACAGTCCCCATTGCTCCGGAGTAGTGTTTGCCTTAGCCCAGCCACACGTGAGGGGGTGGGAATCTGCCCAGCCCTTTACTTCCGGGGGCAGCCAGCTGGGCTCACGTCCACAGCTGAGCATCCATCCTCACTCTGTCCTCCCCAGTGACCTGACAGTGAAGTTCTGGAGCATGCGGCGGCTACCAGCAGCCCACCCTTGAAGTTAGGACTGAGGGTGGCCAGACCCTCAGACCCAGCGGCCTGCACAGCATGGAAAGGAAGCTGTGGCCTGACCTGCCCAGACCAGCCAGGTGCACCGAGGACATAGGGTGTGGCCCTTCTCTTGCTCTGCTTCCCCTCACCATCCCCTCTGACCCTCCCCTGCCTCCTGAGAAAGGAGAGGCTGAGGAGGGAATAAGCTGTGAAGCCAAAGGGTATGACCCCCGCCACTTCCTTGCCCTCCCCTCAACTGACCACACTGTCTCCACTGAGCCAGTCTTCCCTGCCCTTCCTGTGAGCCCTCACCCAGGGTGACACTGTGAGGGAGAAGCAGTCCTAACCCCCTCAGCCCCCCATCCATCCTCCAGTGAGCTAGCCTCTTCCATGTCTCCTAGCCCCACCTCTGGAGCCACTGCACCTGCCTCTGAGCCCACCAAGGTAGTTCTCAGGTAACCATGGAAACCAGATGTAAGCAGCCGAGTCCTGCAGCTGACCCTAAACCCTATGGCCGCCAATAACCAGCCCCCGTGGGGCCCAGTCATTCCTTGGGGTCCCCTTCTGCTGAGGCCTCAGTGGAGCTGCTTAAACAATTCTTCTGGGGGGAGTGGGGAAGGTCAGCAATACTACAGTTATTTAATTTATTGTTTTTTTTTTTATTTTTATGTTTTGCTGTTGCCTCCTGGAAACTGACTTGAAGTTTCTTCTCCTTCCCTCTGTTCTTGGAGGGGGGGGGTCTTCTCTTTGGCGCTCCAGCCCCCTTTCCGTCCACCCCCCCTGCCTCCGCTTGGTGTGCAGAGGAGGGAAAGGCCCCCTTTGCAGCTCTGGCCACTGCCCCAGCTCCACCCCACCTCAACTCCACCCCACCCCGGCCCCCCCCCCCACCCCCCCCCCCCACCCCCGCATACTCTCTAGTATAGTTCAGGTCTCTAGGCCGCCTGATGCCATAGTGCCTTCCTCCATCCTGAGGCCTGGCATCATGCTGGGCAGCCTTATGCCAGCCATGCCCACAGCCCACATGTGTCTTCTTCTTCTGGGCCTCTTGCCCACAGACCCTGAAGGTCAGAGAGTCCACCCAAGACCAAGAGGCCAAGACCAGGGAACCCATGCTCCCTAGAGTCCTGTGTGGTCCAACGGGGTCCTGTCCACTAGGTAGCGGGTTGGGTAACGAAGACCAACCTAACCCCTCCCCAGCTAATTATGTTTCCGTCCCGAGGGGACAGGGAGCCTCCTCAGCTTCTTTTCTTTAGTTGTTCTAGAAACAGATTTCCAAGCCTTAAAACCAGCCTGGGCCAAAGGCCCTCCCTTTTAGATTGGCAAGAGGAGGTTCACACTCTTTCCTTGCTTCTCCCATGGGGCTGTGGACTCAGCTGCAGGGATGAGGTGGAATCAGTGTCTGGCGTCCCTTATCGGAACAACTCTGTAAGATTAGACCTTGAGAGGGGTCAACTCCATCCCTCAGCCCTGGCTTCCCCTGCCCTTCAGCTGCTCCACACTTACTTCACTGGTCATGTGCTTCCCAGTCTCATTCCGGAAGCCGTGAACCCCAGCTCCATTCAGAGGACATGGTGACTTTGTGGACTTTGGAGAGGTAGCGTAGCGCCTCTGCACTTAGCTCTTCTCCCTTGGTGGCCCGGTACATTGGTGCCTGTCCATGTGGCCCTAGGATGGGAGGGTCCCTCCCTGCTGAGGACAGACCCTCTCTGAGTCATCCCAGAGCTGTGTCTGAGGCTGAAACTAAGACGATCATCCCGCTTATCGGTGGCCCCTGCCGGACATGGTGTTCAGCTGGGTAAGTGGATATTCACATGTCCAGCTAGAACCTGGACAGTCTCTCTGCCATGACCAGAAATCCTCCTTCCTCTGCTCATCCCGGGAGTGCTAAGAAACTGTCTTAGCGCTCAGAAGTGACCACGTCTTCTCCTCCACCCCTCTCCACCTGAATGAAAAGCCTGGACCTTCCATCCTGTAAGAAAACCCAGAACCTATCTGCATGACTGTTTACAAACTACGGAAACACATGAGACTTATCCTGACCCCATGGTCTGGGCTGCCCCAGCCTGGGGTGCCTGTACTGTATAGCTGCAAGGCCAGTTCCTGTACAAAGCGTGTGGTCTTACAGCCCCGTGAGAGGTGCTCACCGTCATTGCCCCTTCAGCCATTGCTGATGGGTCACTACCTCATGACGGGGCTGCTGTGCTGTCCCAGCGAGTGTCATTGACTAAACTTGAAACCCTTTGGAGCTCTGAGCGCATCATCGTCCCCAAGGCATTCTGCGCTGTGTCCTGGGAATGGTGGAGTCCCTGCCTACTCTTTCAGGGGTATCCAAGGTACATGGTCAGGGGCAGACCCCTAGCTCCCCTCACTGCACAAGCGTCCTACGTGTTGGAAGCACAAACTGGTTGTGACTGAGCACAATGGCAGGTCTCTGGGTAGACAGTATGGGCAAGCTTGGGCCCGGGAGGCTTTTCCCAAATGGGCTGAGTCTTAAGTTAGACTAGGGATGTCCATGTGTGTGGCCGACTCACCCATGTACGTCTGGGACTTGTCATATTCTTGTGCCCCATCCTAAGACGTGAGGCCCAGGCCACATCTGTATGCTAGGGGGCCCTCCCTAGACCCCCATACCCCAGGCCTTTAAATACCTGCATATAGCTGTACCCCACCATACTGAGCCTGAAGAGCCTGGACCCAGGCTCCCAACGCCTGAACTAACCTCCACATCCATGCTTCCGAAGCTGATCGGCTTCCACCTGGATGGAACTTGTCTACTGTCCCCATTCTCTTAGGCCTTCTCTGCACAATCCCGGGCCAGGACCCGTTCCAGTATTAACCAGTTCAGTGTTTGCTCTTGTTGAAGAGACTTGACTCTGCAGCAGCCAGATCCTGGAAGGCTGTGCCTGGAGCAGCCTTTAGCGACTGCCAAGGAGAGAGAGAAGGCCAAGAACAAGAGGCCGACCCAGCCCAGCCCTTGATGTGGTCAGAGCACCACCACCAGCTACTTGAAAAGGGACAGCTATGGATCTGGGAGTAGCCTCCCACCCTTGCGCCAGCTGCAGGCTTGGCATTGTCTGAGGCTAGGTGGCCTGGGCAGAGGGTAGTTTAAAGCACAAACCCATGTGGGAGGCCACCGCCTCGCTGGGGCATTCTCCCGCTACCCATTGTGGTAGAAGCACGGGCAGGAAGCTGCTGTGAAATCGGGGCATCACCCTCTGTCCCACCCTCTCCCGGTTCCTGGAGGCGTCCCCTGGAGTCTGGGCTGGGTGCAGCTACACACCCTTGGCTGAGCCTTCTTTGTTTGTGTGGGCAGGACCTGCCCTGCAGGAGCCGTGAAGTCCTTCCCAAACCTGGGGCATCTGTCCCAACTTTGTCCTTTCCAACAAGAAACTGCTGTCCTGGCTTCCTTTGCTGAGCGCAGTGGCCAGTGACCCCGCTGAGCCTCCCTGAGCCCAGCCAGCCCCTCCTGACTCCCAAGTCTTCACTGCTCCTTATGGGCAAGAACAGAGTGTGCAGGGGAGCTTGTCTCTTTGACATCTTTGTTCTGTCTCCTGGGCCCACCCCCTTCATCTCCAGCACCCAGTGGACCTCCTTGGCTTCCTCCCCTCCACCTTCAGTCCTAAGGCTTTGTCAGAAAGGGGGAGGTCGGTACTGATGAAAATCAGAAAAGACCACTGATGTCTTGCTGCCCTGCCCTGCCCTGCCCTGCCACCAGCTCTTAAAGCTGTTGCCCCTGCCCAGGCTGCCCCTGCCCAGGCTGCCCCTGCCCAGGCTGTGGGGGTGGGAGGGGGTCCCTTTTGGCCCCTGCGCTCTCCTGTCACATGGTAGCACAAGGTGTGTATATGTTTTGTACCTCTGCTGATGACTGTACATAGTGTATGAAAGTTATTTAAGCCTCATGCTGTACATTTCTGTTCCGGAATTGGATGTGTGTGCTCTAAGGATTTGTCAGAAATAAAACCCGAATGATCATTGTCTGCAGAGATGTGGCTAACGGGCTGTTGACCTGTGGCTGGTGGTGCTTTCTTAGGGGTGGGAAGTTGTTTAGGGGCGGGCCTATGAGGACTGGCCTTTGTGGCTGGGCTCCGGGAGAACAATGCTCCATGATGAGTTTCCAGTTTCCTGAAGTGTGTTACCTTCTCCTCCCCACTCTCCACGGGGCCTACAGGTACAGTTGTTCCAGAGCAGGCACTAGCATTGACTGAGCACACAGTACCGAGGTACTGTTCAGGGCTAGATCGTCCCTCTCCCTGGTGATAGGTGATGGCCTCATTATGAAATGAGGACAGTCACAACGTGGGAGTGGCTCATCAGGACAGTCCTGGGATTCGATCAGCCTGCACTGTCAAAGCGCCCACCTTGGTTCACTCACGTGATGCGAGCCTTCTCTAGGATTTGGGGGCTCCCTGTGTGTGCTGCATACTGGGCCTGCTTCGTTCCTTTGCCACTTACAGAGAGAAGGCAGAAATGTCAATATATCGAGCAACTCGTATACCAAACCAGCTCTGCGATGGCTGTGATGTTTTTACTAGGTCATTGCTTTTCAGTCTCTGGCAAGCTGTGTTCTCCACCACCCTTTTTCATGTCTAGGGCTGGGAATGGAACCCAGAGCCCCATGCATGCCGAGCACCCGGCCTACCACTGATTTACCCTTCCAGCCCAGCTGCATTCTGTTTTGCCATCTCTGTCTCTGCGCACTCTGGCGTGTCTGGCCCACTCCTTAACGCCATCTGAGGTTAGAAGGTTCTAGGCCTTCTGTACAAGCCAGGAAGCCAGGAGCATCTTTTGTTGCTTTGGTTCCCAAATGGAAAACCAAGTGGCTTCTGAGCCCACACAAGTCCCTGCTGTTTATACTGACCCAAAGAGCCAGAGTTCAGGGTGGGTGGGGAGGAATTCTCTAAGTGGCCTCTGCTCCCCCAGCAGGAGAGTGAATGGGAGGGGACCCTTAGCCACAAAGGGCTTAGACACAGTGGGCGGTCCTGCCCTGTGTCCCCAGCCTCTTAGGCAGGCACAGAGCCTTCTGCCTTGGAGGATGGGGTGGCTTCCTGAAGATCGTTGATTTTGGCCGGCCAGCTGAGCCTCACCCCGTGCCGGTCTCCTGCTCCACCCCTGCCCCCCAAAGCTCATGTTTTACCTGAGATCCTCTTCTGCTACTCCAAGGACAGATGCAGCCCACTGTGAACTGTGGGAAGTGACAACTGGGTGTGGCCGACTGCCACTGGCTGAGCATATAGATGAACCTGGGAGGGAGGGGGGAGGGGGGAGGGGGAGAGAGAAGGAGGGAGGGAGGGAGGGAGGGAGGGAGGGAGGGAGGGAGGGGGCCTCCGCAGCTTCCTCCTTGCGCTGACTCCCCTCTTCATCCCCCCAGGGGGTTGACAGCAACAGTTTTTCCAAATTCAGGTCAGCCTGTGGGGTCATCAGTACCCTTGGCCATGTGCCCAGAATGAAGAGATTCTTAAATACGGGGGACTAGAAAGGTGCCTCAGTGGTCCAGAACACTGGCTGTTCTTTCTAAAAGTTTACTTAAAGCTGAGTGGTGGTGGCAGCGCACAGCTTTACTCCCAGCATTTGGGAGGCAGAGGCAGGTGGATCCCTGAGTTTGAGGCCAGCCAGGTCTACAGAGTGAGTTCTAGGACAGCCAGGGCTACGTAGAGAAACCCTGTCTCAAAGAAAAAAAAAATTGTTTTTAATTTTAAGTGTGTGTGTGTATGTCCTACACATTTGTATGCAGGTACCCATGCCTATGTGCATGCACACAGAGGTCAGAAGTTGATACCAAATATCTTCCTCAATCACACTCCACTTTGCTTATTTATTTATCTGTATTTTATTTATTTTTTTATTTCTTGAGATGGGTTCTCACTATGTAGTCCTGGCTGGCCCAGAACTCACTATGTAGACCAGGCTGGCCTCGAACTCACAGAGCTGTGCCTGCCTCTGCCTCCCGAGTGTCACCATGCCGGCCTCCACCTTATTTTTGAGATAGGTCTTACTGAAATTGAGAGCTTTCTGATTTGGTCTGGCCAGTCAGCCTCGGGGATCCTCCGGTCTCTGCCTTCGCAGAGCTTGGGTTCCAGGTGTGCACCCCCACACTCTGCTGTCTTCTGTGGGTTCTGGGACGATGGACTCAGATCACTGTGCTTGTACTGCAGACACTAGCGACTAAGTCCCTCAGGAGAATTTGATGCCATTCATTGTCTAAGCTGGGTGGCACCCCAGAAGACATATTTTTTCCCAAACTCCTCATTTTATATACAAAGGGAACTGAGGCCCGGAGAGGCCAACAGAATCAGCTGAGGAACAGTGGGACAGAAAAGGCCCTAGAATCCACTCTTTTATACCTGTATCTTGGTTTGACCAAAGTGAATGTAGCAAGGTGGGGGGACACCCAGTCTTGGAGGAGGTTTTATCCCCAAAACCTGTAACTGGTTGTTTTGTTTGCTTTTATTTTTAATTTAAGATGTACCATTTATCCTTGCTTTTAAAGGCACACTTGTCCTTTGGGGACAAGGAAAGAGCTGTAAGGTGTTAGGGAGTCTTGGATATTTCCATTTATTCCCATGTATAAAGTGGTTAGCCCAGAAAGCTTCCTAGTGGTAACAGGTGGCGGCTGACGATGAGCCAGAAAATGTGAGAAAAGCCTCCTGGCTGCTGCAGAAATTAGCAGGACCTTCAGTGCCATCTTTGGCCTTGTTAGCAAGCAGGTGAGCTTACAAGATAATGCAAGAAGGATGTGGGCCTACGGAGGCCCAGCAAGGAGGAGCCACGGCAGGTTCCTGAGGGCTGGTGTGCAGGAGACAGCTGGGAACTTCAAGACATGGGCCTGCGAAGCCAGGTCCTGCTTCATAGTGGACAGGGTTCCAGCCTAGTTCAAGCATGCTTGCCCATTGAAGGAGCTTGCATTTGTTCTAGGAAATTAGATTGTTGTCCTATAAGCTTTTCCCAGTCAAGGTAATAGGAAACAGGATGGTGAGAGGAGAGGGGCTCTAGGAGCCACAGATGAGCCTGTAGATCCAGAACACCCCAAGAACTCACTGTCAGGCAGGCGCCTGTAAGACTGAATCCAACAGGGGCATGAGAAAGAGCAAGCACTGATCTAATCCCCTTAGTATGTCAGGGGAAGGATACTTCTGGGCTGTGGTTTGGGTGGTGCCCAGGGGCAGTGGTAATACTGCTTTTATAGAGTGGTCCTACCTACGGAGTTAACCACACTCTCTGGGAGCTCACACACACACACACACACACACACACACACACACACACACACACACAGAGAGAGAGAGAGAGAGAGAGAGAGAGAGAGAGAGAGAGAGAGAGAGAAAAAAAAAAAAAAAAAAAAAAAAACCAACCACTTTCCTGCTTCAACTAGCCAGGGGGAGCACTGTTATTTATCAGCAAGAACACTGCCCAGGCACCAGGAGAGTTCAAAAGCAGCCTGGGCTATGTAGCAAGGAGGTATCTCAAATAAAATAAAGGCTGACTACAGCACACCCATCCATAATCCCGGCATTCAGGAGGCAGAGACAGCAGAATGTGAGCTTGAGGCCAGCCTGGGCACATGGCGAGACCCTGCATAAAACCAAACCCAACAGCTGCTGGGACAAATGGATTCTAGATACTTCATGTGTCTAACACCCAGGCTGTAATTCAAGTTAGTTCAAAGAAAACTGCTTCCTGTGACTAACGGGGACTAAGGGGGTCCAGCCCCTCGATAGTCCTCTCCCAGGGTCCGGGAAGAATCTACAACCAGCTGATAATCTAATCTTTGACGATATGAAATGAATCTACGTACACGAAACTCCTTAGTCCATGCACTTTATTCTTCTGAGTCAGTTCTCTCTCCACAAAGCTTCTATTCTGCTCTCATGCCTAGCTCCTTTCTTCCCTGATTTCTCTCTACATTTATCTGCGGTCCCCTCTAAGTTCTAACTTAATTCTCTCATCTTAGTTCCGCCCCATCTAGGTTCTCATCCATCCAGTTCTTTCCCATCTTAGCTCCTCTCCCATCTCCTTCTTCCTCATCTTGTTCTTCCACATCTGGCTCTTCATCTTCCATCTCGTTCCTCTAGTACTCTCTTCTAGTCCTTCAATCTAGTTCTTCCCGATCTCAGTTCGTTCCTCTCCTGTTTTTTTTTTTTTTTTGGTTTTTCGAGACAGGGTTTCTCTGTGTAGCTTTGCGCCTTTCCTGGAGCTCACTCTGTAGACCAGGCTAGCCTGGAACTCACAGAGATCCGCCTGGCTCTGCCTCCCGAGTGCTGGGATTAAAGGCGTGCGCCACCAACGCCCGGCTCCTCTCCAGTTCTTACCCATCTAGTTCTTCCATTCTCTTTTCTCTTCTCCGTCTAGCCCCTCTCTGAAAATAAAACTGCCCTTTTATCCCTTTGACCCCTATTTCTCCAAGCTATCTCTGCTCCTGCCATTTCTGGCAAGTGTGCTCAGTTGCTAGGCAACTTGGCTAGGCAACTCCCATCACGGCTAGATGTACCTGTAAGTTGGAACCCTTTACTTCTGAGTTAATTGTTAAGACTTGGAAAGGGAGAAAGTTAAGCTTAATTAGCACATCTACCAGGCCTTCTCAAACAGATAGTCTGGATGCTTAAGTCTGTTCTTAGAGAATCTGTGAGATATCTCAAGTAAGAAACTTTCATCCATCCAGGGATGGTCCTGGCTGGATGCTGCCAATGACGATAATGACAGAAAGGCCTGAAATGAGGGATCCTGGCTGCGTTACTGCACAGAACGTTATCTGAATATTCCTTAGTAGAGGGGAAAAGGTGCCCAAAGAATGACGGAAAAGCTACAATAGCACATGAGAAGTTCATAGCAGGAAACGGCTGATAATCAAAAGCCAAATATCACCAAGACTCCTTAAGCCTCGGCTTGACCTCTGGACGGCCCTCGGCTTCTTCCAGGTATTAGCTTTGTCGTAGTCAGCTGAAATCCTACTTCAGATTACTGCGGCTTGCAGCGTGTGACCTTAGATCACGTGCCTGAACAGGAGTGGGCACGAGGCGGCAGAGCCAGAGAAGCCAGCCAGACCCAGATGATTTCTGCATACACGGCAGCTCATGGCCACCAACGGACACCCAACGCCACAAAACTGCATTCTTTCCCCTTTTATTAGCAGAGTTCTACAGGGAGACACCATTTCCAGCGCAGGACTCAGGAGGTAGCCTGCTGCCGCAAGTGGTGGTGGGGGCAAGCCTTCGTCTTGGACCCTCGCATGCCGACTCAGCCGTCCTTCCTTCGGAACCTCCTCATGCAGAGGCAGGAGGAAGGGGTCTTAGCCGGTGTCGCCGTCTCCTTGACTTCTAGGATGTAGAAAGTCTGTAGAGTGAGGCACCTGACTATGGGGTCAGGGTCTCTCTGCATGTACCTGAAGGCTGTAACAGATAACACAGGAGATGGGACAATGGACAGAAGGAAGGGGCCAGGTTGGGTAGCAGGACCCCCGTCAC